>JAXCGZ010004305.1:0-22500 GCA_037179515.1 Halocaridina rubra
TCAGAGAGATCTAGGAGTAAACATACTGGCAGATTTATCTCCAAAAATGCATGTAAATGGCATAGTAAGTACAGCAAATACTTTCTTAGTAAATGTAAGGGTAGCCTTCAGGCAAAGGACAAGGAAATGTTCAGAAATATTCATGTAACCTATGTGTGGAGGATTTCCTATGTGTTATTACCCTTCGATCTTATAACCCCCTAAATTCTTAAATCATGGCACGGCTTTGGTAGAGGCCTACAAGCGATCTCAAATTTAAAATCCTCTACCAATAAAATATAATTAATATTACATGCATAGACATACATGCAAATATATAAAAAGGGGATTTGTGAACTGTTGATATGTGATTGATTAAATAAACTCTCCTCACCTTAAATTAAAACTTCCTTATACAGAATAATAAATTTTCCAACATATATTCTATCTAAGAGTGTTCTACTAAAATGAGCTCATTCTGTCCCTCACACATAGTCATAAATATTGTTAGAAATAAGTTAAATCTGTACTCATCTATCCGGAAAACCCAAATGTCGTCATCAATCACGGGACTCCGAATCAAACTTGAATATCTTCAGATCACGTATCTCTACCTCGTTCTCCTACATAAGTGTCTCGTAGTGCCTCACGGGAGCAACTACTTGCTCATTAACAAACTTTTAGGTACTGTCAATAAACACAGTAAACATGAGTGCCTCATAGCATCTCACGAGAGCAACTGAGAATAAACTCTCAAATGAAACAAAGCACAAACTCTATCGGTCACATTTTTCATAATCATTAGAACAAAATTTCATAATGACATTAAATATATTGTTCATTCAGCCCAAGAAAAAATCATGTCCTGAATACGTGGACAATTATAATTGTGAAGAACTCTCTGTTTACACAAAGTAATCAACGTTATCATGACGCGGTAAAAGATTAATTGGCAGGAAGCCTACCAAAGCAGATTTCGCTCTCGACTTCCGAGCTATACATACACTATGCATAAAAAATACTTATACATACTTCATATAAATGAATACGTATACATACAATATCTGCAAATCTACATACATGCACTTAAACTACAATAAACAAAACTATCATGCAAAAACAACACTTACATATGTACGTAGAAATAAACTTTCTTGAAATATATTCAAGACACTATGTGAGGCTAAAGCTTGAATATGCATCCCCCATTTGGAATCCACACTTGAAAAAGAACGTAGTTAAGCAGAAAAAGTTCAAAGACATACCACGAAACTGGTGCCAGAAATACACAATCGCACTTATGATGAGAGACTGAGGGAATTAGACTTACTATCACTCGAAGCTAGAAGAATGAGGGAGGATATAGTGACGGTTTTTAAATTCCTTCATGGTTATGACAGTGGATAGAGATCATTATTTTAATATGACGAACACTAGAATTAGAGGTAAGAAAACTTCTTTGCAGGATGTTAGGAAGTACTTTTTTTAGGGTGAGAGTGGTTGATAAATGGAATTTGCTAAGTGAGGAGGTAGTTAATGCTAACTCAATCCATAGTTTTAAAGACAAGTATGATAAGTATCACCAAGTACAAAATGGAACTGACCAGGAGACGGGAAGTTACGAGCTTGGGGCTCTTTTCCTTAGGCACAATTAGGTAATTGCACTGTATTGTGTGAAAAATCAAGCCGTTACCATCCTAACTTCCACAACAGCCTCAGGTTTTTCTGATTTATCCTATACCATTATGAAGACTTCATTATTCTTACTGACATTCACCATAGAAGGATGCATACTAGTTCACAGCAGCTCATTACATTTCTTGCATTCCTCTCACCCTCCTGGAGGTCAACATCTTTCGTAGATAGGGCATTAAATATCCATTACTCCATCTCCATGCTGCTCTAGCAGCATGGAGATGGTTGGAGGTTGGAGTAGGGGGATTAAAACTGGGTGTCTTTCCTAACATCCTGCAGCCAACTTGAACCTGCGTTGGTCACTTCGTAACTTGCACACATATAAATCCTATTCATTGTCCATCGTTTTAGGCCTCCAAATACGTCAAGTCATCTCTAGTGGCCTTTCTCCATTACACTTTTTCAGTTTCCAAGCATTTCTATTTATCTCTCAAACTTTATCTGTGAAAATCATGAAACTACATATTTTTCCAAAGCGCCTCATCTCTAAGGGCCTGTTCACATGGGGCCATTTTAACCATGGTGGCCACCACAGCGTTTAAGCTGTAATCATTCATAGGAAGCGTTTTGGACCGTGGCAGCTACCAAGCGGTAGAACCACTTTTTTTCTTCATGTTAATGGTATCTAACAGTGGCCAGCAATGCAATGGTGTGTGTGTGACTCATTACGGGGATCAGTCCATGTATAGGCCAGGGTTGCCATCATAATGCACTGTCTCGTTTCTCATTGGCTGGCATACAGCCAATGATGGTGCCTGCTGTACTCCAAACACACTTTTCACCACTCTGTGTGAACAATAAAATTCATTTGTATGTATCTTGACACGCCTGCCAAACGTGCATATTTGAGGGGGATCTCGCCACCGTGGCATTTTCCAAAACAGCGTAATTACGTGTGAACGATTCCATAAACAAACATTGAAAATTGCGTACGCGCATTTCTGAATGCCCTGTGTGAACAGGCCCTATTAACTGAGTTTCTTTCAGGTGCAATATCGAGTCCAGCACTCATTTCTGCACGGTATTTTGTGAGCACTAATTAGATCATGCGATCCTGACTCTGCTTTGATACAGATCTCTCTTTCCATACCTTATATCTTGTCCCAAGTAACTTTGAAACCACATTCCTTCTCGAGTACTAGACCATTTAATCTTATCTCCAAGTTACACAAACTTGGTTGCACCTCATTGCCATTTTTCTTGTCCATATTAACTCAGTCTCCCACACACCTTTCTAGACTTATCCATCAACCTCATTAGTTTCACCTCTGAATTAGCCATTAATGAGTGTCATCAGTGAATGGTAGTTGACTCACTCCGCAATACTTTATCTATTCTCTATCATTTTAGCTCCTGTCTTTAGTACTCTTTAACTTATGCATTTCTCATATCCATCCATTATACAAACCCAGCAGCTGTGGCGGAAAGGCACCCCTGTTTATCGAAACCATTCTTATACATTCTTATAATACGTTAGGTATTGTTTCACCACATACATCTTTAGTATTCTGTCCAAGTTTAACTTTATGTTTCTTTTTATATAAGAACGTTGGTACTGAAAATTCAAATTGGCTTGAATATTCACATCATATGCATGAAAGCCACGTTTCCTGGAAATTATAAGGGGGGGGGGGAACTTGCATTTAAATTTCAATGCTTGTTTATGAGACCAGACTTTTCAATAATTTATTCTTAGTTACTTATAAAGAATTATATGTTCTACTCTCATGCATTTTTTTTAATGAAAAGTGACCTCGTATTCAACCTGGACTGGGAGGATTGAAAAAACTGTAACCATAGAACTGAGTTGTTAGTTTCGGCATTCCACTTCTGTACTCCTTTGATATTCATTGTTTTCTGACAATAAAAATATGGGAGGAAGAGAGCTTGCCAGTATTCAGTTTTTTATCCCTTCTAAATGATTCGTTCGAGTTGGAGGTAATACGGATTTAGTTTTTTTCCCTGCTATAAGTGAGTATACTGAATATTGTTATAATGAATATGGTGATGATGTGAACTTTATCAATATGATGATGACGAAGTAATGGATTTTATTAACATCATCACCTATTAAAGTGAAGTAGGAACATTAATTTTGGAGCTGGAACACAATAACCAAAAAATTTATATATCCATTAAAAATGTATAATATTTCTACATGTTTTTATGACAAATCCATTTTAATTCTCGGATACCTGCTTATATTATTTCTATATCCTTAATCCCTCAATAATTCCTTGAAGCTTAATTTTATTTCATTTAATTGAAATAAAAAAAAGTCCAAATAATATATGATAAAGAATATGATAGTGTTTTCATTTGCAGGCTCTTAAAAAATCCGGGTGATTCCAATTTGGAATGAGTGGCATGTTCCCTTGTCAGTTACCATCGTAAAACGTTTAGAGTTTAATGTATATCCGTTAATTGTCTTTTCATATATTATATATTACAAATAAACTAATGGTGATTTGCTTTGGTTACTCAAAACAGTACAAAATTATCACATTTATAATATCAAGTATGCCAAGACTAAAAATAAAACCATCAGGTACTTCAAAGATTATTAAAGTATTTCAAAGAGAGATGAAAATTTAATACTACGCTGTTCTGAAAATTAGTAAAGTGAACGCCTTATTTCACTTGCAAGCGGAAGTATTATATAACCGTTACTATGAGGAAAAAAAATCTATGTGGCATAAAAACCGTCTACTTTCTCCTTTCTCTTATGACTAGTGTTATGAACCAAAGTACATAGGCTGGACTATTTACTAATTTTCCGAACTTCTAATCCCAAAGAAGCAATCAAAGTATTTATAGATTACTTTGCTAAATAATACTAGGAGAGTGTTATAATCTGAGAGCCTTATAAATGCCAGGGTACCCCTTGAGGAGAAAGAACACCTTTTTCGTGTTACTCTGTGTATTGCAAAAGTCGAATAAATGGGACTGAACGAGGGGAATGGGAATCATCTTCTTTGTATTTTCCTTTCAAAAGGTGGTTTTTGCTTTGAATCAGCCATCCAGCCTTATAAGGGGGATTATGGTACATGCATATATTATATAAATAGATAAATACTGGGGTACGTATTACTCAGAAAAACAAAGTCACACTATTTTAGTGTCAAGTTTCATTCCTTTATGGTATTACTTATTACATATATACGAAATCTGTCTTAAAGTATCTTCACAATCGACTCCAAGACAACAATACGAGATCTCACCCTTGAATGTTAAGAGCCAACAGTCCATTATGATCTTTTTAACTGGGGAATAGAAGCTTCCTATAGGGTAACTCTCTTACGTAACTGTACATACTCTATATAAGCAAACCAACGGCTTGTCAATCAGTCAAATTCTTCTAGATTTGCCATATGCTAATAAACATGATATACTAGCCGCGTGTCTCCTGCATACATCTCATGCTCCAGAGCTCATTCCTCAAAATCGATCAAGGAACGGCAGGAAAGAATGTACTGCATTGTGTGCGAGCCAAGATTGTGCTCTCTCTCTCTCTCTCTCTCTCTCTCTCTCTCTCTCTCTCTCTCTCTCTCTCTCTATCTATCTATTTATCTGTTTATCTATCTATCTATCTATCTATCTATCTATCTATCTATCTATCTATCTATCTATCTATCTATCTATCTATCTGTCTATCTATCTATCTATCTATCTATCTATCTATCTATCTATCTATCTATCTATCTATCTATCTATCTATCTATCTATTTATCTGTCTATCTGTCTATCTATCTATCTATCTATCTATCTATCTATCTATCTATCTATCTATATGTGAGTTGAGAGAGAGAGAGAGAGAGAGAGAGAGAGAGAGAGAGAGAGAGAGAGAGATCGTTAATATAAATGAGCAATGTTACCACGCATGCATAAATACTAGGGCAAAACGTCTACCATGTACATTGTACAAGAGGCAACTGAGCTACTCCTGTAAATTCGATTTGATATTAGAGTATGATTAATAACCAATGAGGCACAAGAAACATCAACACAATATCATGCAGACTGATCGGTTTCTGCAAACACAATGCAGATTAAGCTCCATTAAGGTGGGTCGCCGAGTCAGAGTACACATACACCAGAAACTAATTAACGGTAACACGGGAATATAGAGTATATTAAATAACATTAGAACACTACATTCAAAATGGTGAATATGAAAGAATTGAGCTAGGAAGTTAGTGGCATAGATGAAAGTGAAATGCCACTCAAAGGACGCTTGCATCTCTGTACGCGAAATAGGCTCAAATGAAAACCAGTCGAAACAACTGCTAAATTATAATTTAAGTATAATAGACGAAGGAATTATAAGTAGTATTTACAGGGACTTAATATGGTTAAATTATTAGCATAGTCATAATTTAGCTTTATTACTAATGTGCTATTGAATTACTACGACAACAACGCCTTTGCAAATATTCTTGGAGATATCACATCCGTTTGCAGGTGATGGTGATCTCGTCATCTATTTAGAATGTTTCTATAGTCATAACAGTATCACTGTTTTGTCATCTGCTGCATGCCTGGGTGTGGTTCTTATTGAATGTCTTTTGTAAAATGTCATTATATATTAATTATTTACAATAGTGTAGTGATTCAGTTAAGGTCTTTTGGACTTAAATAAGACTGTCCAGGACAGTTCAATGTTAAGTTTCAGTTACGGTTCTTTTTCTGTGCCTACATCAGCACCGAATATTCTCGGATATTCATTACACATGTTGATAGTCATGGCTACGTAATGAAACTGAAAGAAATTTCGAGATCCTTAGTACTTTAAAGTGTATTATCTACTACTCATCATCAGAGGAATCTGATTTATATATATATATATATATATATATATATATATATATATATATATATATATATATATATATATATATATATATATATATATATATATATATATATATATATATATATATATATATATATATATATATATATATATATTTACATAAACAGGAGAAAAAGAAAAATTAGCAACTTAGCAAAGGAAAACAATTCATTGACCACAGAAGTACAGGTACAAAGTTTTGTTTTTTCGCCGTGGACAAGGCAAAGTGTAAATATAGGTAATTAAGATACGGTGAAGAGTGGGAAGAGAAGGGAAAGAAAGTAAAATGATAAAAATTGTCACAATGATAAGAACAACAAAAACACTAACTTTAACAATGATAATAATAATCCATCCATCCATCCATATACCAAAGCCATATTCCCCCGTATAAGGGGGGTGGCTGAGTCAAAGGAAATACTTTGACTTTTTGTGGGAGGTAAATACAGAGGAGGGGATTCCCAGTCCCCTCGCTCGGCCCCAATTAGTCGACTTTTACGATACGCAGGGGAACACGGAGGAAGTATTTTTACCCCCCCTTTTAGGAGGGTATAATAATAATAATAATAATAATAATAATAATAATAATAATAATAATAATAATAATAATAATAATAATAATAATAATAATAATAATAATAATAATTTTGGTAAGTCAAAGAGTGTTTTTTTTTTACAACCTGTAAACAGTTTGCTCTGGGACTTAAAGCCTTCTACATGCCCCAAAGAGGCGAATATTCTAAATTCGTTTTCATATTTGTAAAAAGACAATAAAAAAATATCTGGAAGAAAATGTTAGTTAGAGGGTGTAAAATAAATGTGCAAGACAGCACTGCAGCGAGACAGATAAGGCAGAATGATAAATGATAGGTTTCCTATTCACTAGTAGTTCTCAGTTTAATATTTCCTCACTAAATATGTTATTTTTCTTTAAATCAGTTAATATAATTATTTATTCAATTACTTATTAATTTCGTAAATGAAATAAGAGTTACATGCTGCAATGTATTACATTTTGAATTTAAGATACATATAAATTAAAATAATTGAGAAATGAAATAGAGATCGTCATAATAGATAGATAGATACATACATTCATACACACAGATAGATATATAGATAGATAAACATATGGCTATATTGATTAACTCATACAAAGGTATAGGAAAACAAGGCGCTATATATATATATATATATATATATATATATATATATATATATATATATATATATATATATATATATATATATATATATATATATATATATCTATCTATCTATCTATCTATCTATCTATCTATATATATATATATATATATATATATATATATATATATATATATATATATATATATATATATATATATATATATATATATATATATATATATATATATATATATATATATATATATATATATATATATATATATATATATATATATATATCTTTACTTTGGATAGGATAGGATAGGTGGGGGAAGAATAGTGACGGCATCGAGTGAACTCTCTTAGCCCTATTCAGGGTGTCATCACTGGGGAGATGGGGGGTAAAGGATGGGAAGGATTGGGGGGATAAGCACGAAATTTAAGGAAGTAAGAGATGAATAGAGAGGGGGCAAACCCTCGAGCTAAGTTTTTGTTAGCTATAATTTTACTGGCCCAATATGACTTTGTTCAGTTATAATTTAATAATGATGTGGAGATTTTGGAGATTTTAAGATAGAGGAATATATTTTTACATGATCGTTAGTTGAAAATATTTAGAGAAAATGGTATCTAATAGTCTTCATAGAAAACGTTGTATACAGTATGGGTAATTAAATAAAATTGATAGAGGGGGGGAACGACGTGTCTTTACCACAAGTCTATGCTTAATTCAGGAATAAGAAATTTAAATGCATGCAAATGTATCCAATAATCTAAGATAAGAAACTGCAATCGATTAACAGCTGGGGAACAGTACTCCAGACTAGGAAGTATAAAAGCATTCACAATAATTCATCATGACAGATTGATCAACAAAGATTCTCAAAAGACTTCAAGAACAATTTTTCTTTCTTTTGTGCAACAGAGAAAAATATACAACGAATATATTCAAAAGTCAACTTACTATCAAAAGCTACTCTCAGAATCTGGACCGAACTAAATTAATGTTAAGGGAACATTATCAATAAAGAGATGAGCTTGCGTAGGATCATGAGGTCTGGACCAGCTTATTATCATATTTTGTGTATTATTAGCAAATAACTTCATGTCCCATATTTTGCACCAAACACTAATTTGAGCAAGATCTCTATTCAGAGTATTCAGCAACAGCTAGTCCCATTTTCGGCGATGGAACAAAAACAAATAAGGTAGCATCATTAGCATCATTAACTAGTTTATTTACCAAAGGTATCCACATGTTATGAGTGAAATAGGATGAAAGGAAGAGGGGGGGGGGCAAAACACTATCCTGAGAGACAACTGAGATCAGATTACTGAATTCACTCTATCATCTATCTACCATCTCTCTTTAAATATTGTTACTTAAAAACTGCAGTGTAATACTTAGATAAGATGTACCAACGACCCACTTTTTCTTAATTAAAAAATTGAGCCTCATGTTGAAGACAATCAATTGCAGAACTATAAACAATAAGACAAATAAAAATATATATATATATATATATATATATATATATATATATATATATATATATATATATATATATATATATATATATATATATATATATATATATATATATATATATATATATATATATATATATATATATATATATATATATATATATAAACAATACTATTATCCACGCTGACACTAGCTCATTTCTAAATGTCAAACTTTGCACTGTTACTCTGTTATGAACTAACATGTTACTTATTCTCGTATTTGCTGTTCTCATAAAAAATCCATCTCTTAGACAGAAGAGCAACGCCTTGCGCCAGGGCTTTCGTAAAACACCTGATAAATCATGGAAAAGCATGACTGAGATATTTTACTGTTTGGCATTACAAGAAAAGTAATAACACTGAATGAAATAGAGTTTTATAACTTTGATGTCCTGAATTAAGTTTGTCCAATGTTATATATTTTGATAAAGATATCATAAGTCACAAAAAGGCGAGGCTGTACAAATACTATGGTTCTTATGAATACTTTAAAGGAGAATATAAGAAAAGAAGAATGATGAAAGGCAGAGTTCCTCTAAACTGTAATAAGCAGATTCAATACAAGAAAATATAACATTGCACAAAAGCAAAGCTCCTCTAATATGTTATGAATTAGTATTGTATAAGTGTTAAAGATAAGAATTAAAAAGTATACATGAAAGACAGGGCCACTGAGGCATGAATGTAATACTACGTAGATATTGAAAATATGTGAATAATTAATATGCAGGGACGTCAATAAAAACAGGGTCTCTTCTTTAGATTATGTTAATCATATTAACAGAGCGTTATAGACCACGGAAAAGTTACGTATTCCATTCATATATAACATAAAAATAGTAAAAATCTAATCTAACATACAAAGGCCAAACTTCGTTTGCAATGTTTGAAGTAACTATTAAGAGAGAGCAAAAGTATAACCAACAATTATACTCCGTAATGTCATAATACTTATATCAAGAGTACATACAATTATTACATACCAAAACTTGACAGGATCAGAGTTAATATATAAAGACTAAAGTACTTATGAAATGCTTCGAAGAAGCATTAAAAGAAAGAAAAAGAAAATATAAAAATTAAGGGAACTCTGAAGTATCATCATACCTGTATAAAAAAAATACTCAAAAGTCGGTATACACTGAAATACAATGACGATCAGCATAGCGTCATAGAACAGACTAAAGCGAGGTTGTCCTTCTGAAATGAGTTTATGCAGTCACACATATAGGAATGTTTGGTCTGTGCGCCCTCCATATTCACATCCAGAAAAGGCTGATGGTATTTAATCGCATTTTACGAGGCTTAGTGCAATTCGAATCTAGCCATTGTGTGCGTCAAGATTTCGTTTGTGAATATTGTTTTAGCAAGTTTATCTTGTGTTTTATAGCTATTGCGTACGCCAGATCTTCTTTTGCATTAGTCTTTATGACAATGTTAATGTGGCTTTGGATGTGTCGCCTCAGTTGTGTTAGCCATTGTTATAGTTAGTTGCTTTCCTTAAGGATTGGAAATTGAAACTGGCTATTGTTAATCGCATTTTAGTTTGTATTAGATTATTAGCGTTGTTCAGCTTTTGTTACAGTGCAATTCGAACTTACTCTGTGCGACCGTTCATATCTGGTTTGATTAGTCAGCATTTTTATACCTGACATGTTAAAGTTTATAACTTTATTGTTGTTGCTGTTTGAGCTAGGTCTCTCTTTGTACTTCTTTTTTCGTTTTATGTGACTATTAATGCACAGCTTAGATGATTTATGAAAAAAATGAGACTATGAAAACCTAAAGCATAGAGGATTATCAGAGCGTAAGGGTTGATAACTTTATTAGTAAAGAAACTTTCCCATCTCAGAATTTTTTTCTCAATCGCAATCCTAGATAAAGAATGAAATAGAATAAAAAAAAAAGTAAGGCAAATTTTGAAAATAAAAAAACAATGAAGGAAAAGCTGGAAAAACTTTTCAAAACTGAAGCCCCCTTTATTAGATAATAAAAGCCTCTCTTACAGTCATAGGAAAATAATAGCAAAATTCTACAAGATATAATATGAATTTCTTTTACCAAAGTAAGTCGCTTACAAATCAGAGTTGCGGCATGAGTATTTTATCTACATTCAGTGAGTGGGCTAATGAGGATATTGTTCAGCTACTGATTATAGTCACCTAAAGATGCATTCACTTAAGTCTTCTGGATTCAAAACCTGCTTGTATGGCTATGATATGCATTTTGAAAATGCATATTACGGCATATTACAGAAATAAATATATTGCATCCACTCTTTTTCTGTAAAAATCATTCTTTGGTATTATGATACTTTTACATATTGTCTCTTCTGTTGCATGTATATTATAATAATGCCTACTGTATACTTTGAGGAATAAAGGCATTTTATCATACTTTTATTACCCTCTTTCTTATCACCAAATAGTTCTGGCGAATAGTGAAGCGAAAGTTAACCTCGAGTAATAGAAATTCTGACCTTCGGCGGGTGGGGGAAATCGTGTGTTACATCTACTGGGATATCGAAAAGTGGACGAGCCTAAAGTTCTAAACTAGATTTTACGTATATTTGGAAATATTGTTGAAAAAATTGATATTTAATTGCTGTTTTAATTTAAGAGAGAGAGAGAGAGAGAGAGAGAGAGAGAGAGAGAGAGAGAGAGAGAGAGAGAGAGAGAGAGAGAGAGAGAGAGAGAGAGAGAGAGAGAGAGAGAGAGAGAGAGAGAGAGAGAGAGAGTGAATCACGGTATATCATTCAATGAATCCAAAATCTGGATAAGATAGATTTGGAGTGTTATTGATCAACAAAATGCGACATTTGAATTAAAATGTGATCTCCTGTGCTTAAAACTACGTTCACTGCTTTTGTACAGGGTGATAAGGGCTCGATGAAATAATACACGACTTAAAAACATAGATAACACAGATTTTATCCACTCTCTTTCAGCAACTCATTCGGGTTTTATGCTGACACGCAACAAAATATGCCATATTTTAAGCCAATAAAGAACTTTCAACAACTGTTCAAAGTCCGATATTAATAGTTAAAGTAATAGCTCTGTGGGATGTGCAAATTGAAAAGTCATAGTTATCAAAGGTGATGACTCATCAGACACCAAATGACCCTCAGTTCCTGTACATCAAGTTCCACATTACACGTATACATAGCTTTGAGGGATATGAAATGAAAACTCATGTTATCTAATGCAATAACTCATAAGAAAAAACAGATAATTCTACCATTTCTTTTCACGAAGTCCCCATATCTCTAGGTCCTCTGTCCTTTAACTATTTTTTTCTGTCTGTCGTTTTCCTTTGTGTAATAATACCTCATCTCTGCCTTGTCGCTAATCTTTTTCTTTTCCTTCGTCTTGGGGTTTTCTCGTGCCGAGGCCTTTATTGATGAGGGCAAGTTTTGCCTGTCCCGGTGTCACACTCATAAAAAAATCATAGCTTTGATGGACAAGCTTATTGTAAACCCGTTATCAGATGCGATAACTGTTTAAGAAAGGTAAATTTTTATTTCTGTGCAAGAAGTCTGATATTATATGTAAGCACAGCTTTGAAAGAAATGGAAAATGTCAACAGGGAGGGGAAAACATAGCGTGCCCTATCTCTCATGAAACACATGGACCACTAACACAGATAAACGATGCTATCACTTAAGTTCAAAGCAATATATTCCAGGCCCTGTATCTGACATGCTTTAAATGCATTTGACTTAGTTGTAGCAACGACCAGAACATATATCACTGGGGTTGGAAGCAGATTTTCTTATTTTGCATTGTGCGTGTTTGTAAAATAGAATGTTTCTCAGTTTTCTTTGAAGAAGATTTTGTCTAAGAAATAACGTTGGTAAGTTAGTTTTGTTTACTTCCATTCAGGAGAATTTTGTTTGTAATATGAATATTACTTGTTGAGTCCTCAGCCTTTAAGTAAAGAATACATATCTGAGGATATGTGAAAATAATCAGAAGCTCAGGAGGAAAATGTATCTAGATTCTAAAAATTTGTTGATATAAGAGCATGTGTGAAAGTTGAGAGAGAGAGAGAGAGAGAGAGAGAGAGAGAGAGAGAGAGAGAGAGAGAGAGAGAGAGAGAGAGAGAGAGAGAGAGAGAGAGAGAGAGAGAGAGAGAGAGAGAGAGAGAGAGAGAGAGAGAGAGAGAGAGTTATGTTGAGGGGTGACGAAGATAATTCAATTTAAACGCAGAAAGGTGGCAAATCCAATTCTGTTAAAAGATACCAATTGCAAAAACCGAGTTTTATGTTTGACAGCTGAATGTTGGAGTAAAAATATTACTGCTATTGCATACAAATGCTTACTGTATAGGTAAATCTGTCATGTATTCAATCAAAATCTGAAATGCAAATGTTTTCTGCAGTGTTAAATCTATTATACACCGTATACAAATCTGAAATTCGAATTTTTGATAATAACTGCAAAAATATTTGTTTCAAGGTTAAATCTCTTATATACCTTAATAAAACTGGATATGGAATTGTTTGAGAATAATCATTTGACTATCAAACATAAAAGTTTCTGTGGAGCAGTCATGCCATATACTGTACACTTAGAACACCTAACATTTGATAGCTAAATGTTCGTGTGATAAACATTTTTATATCATATATAAGTATATTCTATATTGCAGAGTCAAGCCATCTATTGTTTAGAACATTTAGGATTTGACTGCAAAACGTTGGTGTAATGAACATTTTGCTGTATGACAGACTCTTGTTATCTACCATTTACAACATTTAACATCTGACAGCTCTATGTTGGTGTATTAAAAATTTTACAATCACATGTAAGTGTTTTCTGTATAGCAGAGTCCTTTTAAATAAGCATTCTTCATGTCTAATACAAAATGCTTGATAAATGTACTGTATGGTGGAGACCTACAGTACACTATTTAAAACATCTATATATGACAGGTGAATATTTCTGAAATAATCATTTGCTATTATGTTTCAATGTTTGAGTAAAAAATATTTTTGCTATCACACATGTTTTTTTCTCTATGGCAAAATATGTTACATACCATATGAAAACGTGAAATTAGAATATTTGAAAAAAAAAATATATATAATACATACATATATATATATATATATATATATATATATATATATATATATATATATATATATATATATATATATATTTATATAAAACTATCAAATCTAAAGTTATATATATATATATATATATATATATATATATATATATATATATATATATATATATATATATATATATATATATATATATATATATATATATATATATATATATATATATATATATATATATATATATATATATATATATATATATATATATACGCAAAATAAACTGTTATATCACAGCACAATATGAAGCAAAATAAGGCTCATAAATAAAACACAAAAAGAAGCGAAGATGTACTATATATTACGACTGGACTCCCTGTCCTCTTCAGGTACAAAATGTTGTACCTGAAGAGGACTGGAGTCCAGTCGTAATATATAGTACATCTTCGCTTCTTTTTGTGTTTTATTTATGGGCCTTTTTTTGCTTCATATATATATATATATATATATATATATATATATATATATATATATATATATATATATATATATATATATATATATATATATATATATATATATATATATATATATATATATATATATATATATATATATATATATATATATATATATATATATATATATATATATATATATATATATATATATATATATATATATATATATATATATATATATATATATATATATATATATATATATATATATATACAGTAGAATCCTGGTAAGTACTAGTTTAAAGCATTTAGAATATGATAGCAGAATATATGAGTTATAAACATTTTCCTATCACACAGAAATATTTCTTTGTGGTAAAGTGCTGTTATATATCAGGTAGTTTCTGTGTTGTAAAATCCTGTTATATATTACGAGGAAAATATTTCATATTTGCGACCATTTGAGCATATATATATTGCTTAGACACATAGTTGTTTTCTGTATGGCAGAGTCCTATTGTTTACATTAAGTAAACTCTTAATATTTGACAACAAAATGCAAGAGTAAATATTTTCTGTATTGTAAAGCCCTACTGTACACTGTTTAGAATATTTTATGTTTGACAGCAACGTATTTCAGTTATAAACATTCAACTAATACAAACATATTTTTCATGTAATTCGTAATTTACTCATTATATAAAACATTTTATATTATTTGCAGAAGAATGTTTGAATGATAAATATTTTACTGTAACATATATGTTTACTGTATGGTAGACTCATGTAATTTACCTGAAAAACCAATTTTTATGTCATAACAGACTGCTTGAGGAAATATTTACTGCGTAATGGAAACTCTGTATACTGCTTAGTACATTCTACTTCTGGCAGCAGAAAATTTGACCAAAGAACATTCTTTTTTATATATGATTTCTATGCGGATTGTTGTACCATAGAAAGAATGTTTAGTATCTAATACCAGAATTTCTATTTATTAAACGGATTTGCTATCATATATTGGACAAAAAATAATAAGAATCAGTCATCAAAATATGCGAATAATGTTAATTATACCATACTTCACAGGTTATCCAAAACGTTTGTCAGGTATATATGATCTAACATTTTATATTCAAACATTATTGTTATATACAGTAACCTACAAAAATAAGTTCTTTTATGTTAACCACAAATTCAGTAAAAAAGTTATCCAAACACCATTATATTTTATTTTAATCACTGATTCAGTTTAAACAAATGTTATCTAAAAAGCATGTCAAAAGCACACCAACTACTATTTTATATTCTGACACTCTTGCCACACACAATATCCTAAAATAAAAGTTATTCAATTACATTAAACTTTATTCAAAAAGCATACGGAGAACATGTCAACTAACCTTTTGTATTCAAACATTCTCGTCACATACCACACCCAATATATATATATATATATATATATATATATATATATATATATATATATATATATATATATATATATATATATATATATATAATTTCAATCTTGATACACCTTCCAAATGATGTTATATACTTATCATATTAAGAAAGGGAACTTAATTCTTTTCTTTACTAAATAGCAGCTATTAAGTCGAGAAAAAAATTGGGATGACAATGATAAGCTTCATATTTAAAAAAAGAAATTACGAGATTGCAAATAGGTGATGTAGGTCAGAGAGATATCCCTGCATATGCTCAGCGCTGTAAACCGGGAAGGAAGGTTTGGGCGGTAGGCCCAAGATGAAGTGGCTGGGAGTAAAGAAGCTACAGATAACCTTACATCACAAGAACTTTGTCCACTTACACGAATGTAAAAACTTTTCTGTTGCTCTGTCTTTATGAAATTATCCCGTAGCTCTCAAGTATACAAGAAAAAACTGTTCAACATTTAATTCTAAAGACCATTTTACAGTTATCATGTCAGGAAAACGTTCCCTAACTCTCATGTAAAAATAAAACTGACCTGCGGCTTATATATATATATATATATATATATATATATATATATATATATATATATATATATATATATATATATATATATATATAATATATATATATATATATATATATATATAAATAAAACTGACCTGCAGCTCATATATATATATATATATATATATATATATATATATATATATATATATATATATATAATATATATATATATATATATATATATATATATTCTCTTTCTAGGCCTACATCAACACCAAATATTATGAATGTGACACCGGGACAAGCAGAAACTGCCCTCATCAATAAAGGCCTGGGCACGAGAAAATACCAAGACGAAGGAAAAGACAAAGGTTAAGGACAAGGCAGAGATGAGGTAATGTCACACAAAGGAAAACGACAGACAGAAAGAACAGTCAAAGTACAGAGGACCCAGGGATATGGAGGGCTAGGCCCTGAGATGACGATAGATCTGCTTTTTGAAGGATGAAAGGTCATAAGAATTAGGAAAGACAGAAGGAGGAAGAGAGTTCCAGAGTCTGGAGGTAGATGGGAAGAAACCGTCGCTGCACCACCCAATCCGCGAGCTACAAATCTCCACACAGTACCTGTGAGATGAGGCCGTTTGGCGAGTGTTACGTGGCCTCGGCAGTGGGGGAGGGATGCAACTCGCCAACTCATCAGAGCAGTGATGGAAGTAGTAGCGAGAGAAAAGCGAAAGGGAAGATACCTTACGGCGAAGAGAGAGAGAATCCAGATTAGAAGTAAGAGAAGGATCATTAATGTGTCTGACTTCCTTAGGTTCAACCCTATCAAGGAGATAAGTATAAGAAGAAGGACCCCAGATGTGTGAGCAGTATTCTAAGCAGGGACGGATAAGACCTTTATATATTTAAGTGACTGTAAAGAGGAAAAGTAATGATGAAAACGAAACAAATCCCCCAATTTTTGGATTAAAATTTAGAAATTTGGATTATGTGATTCCTCCAGGACAAGTTAGAGGCTATATGGATTGCTAATATGTTGATAGAATTAAGAGGGCAAATTTCGTTAGTTTCGAAGACAATGGGTTTATTAGGAGTAGAAGAAGATAAAGAGATAGCCAGAAACTGTGTCTTGGAGGCATTGAATTTAACTAAATTTTGAGTGCCCCATTCAGATACTCTCTACAAATCGGAGTTGAGAGTAGAAGAAAGAGTGATACGAGACTGATTACGAGTAGTAGATGAAGGTTGTGAAGAATAGGCAGAGGAAAAGTGAAGGGTAGAATCATCAGCAAAGGCATGAAGAAGAGAGTCAGATGAGGATTGTAGAAGATCATTGATGAAGAGAAGGAATAGAGTAGGTGAAAGAACAGAGCCCTGTGGAACACCACTGGCAACAGAGAAAGGGCTAGATGTCGCGCCATCAACAACTACAGATATAAAATGGTCAGTAAGAAAACTGGAAATCTGAGAACAGAAAGAAGGGGTAAAGCCATAGGCAGGGAGTTTGGCCAACAGAGCCTTGTGCCAGACTCTGTCAAAAGCCTTAGAGATATCATGGGCGACGACAAAGGATTCCCCATAGTTTCTCAGAGAAGATGACCATACATGAGTAAGATATGACAGGAGATCACCAGTGGATCTTGCCTTGCGGAAGCCGTACTGATGATCGGAGATAAGTGACTTAGATTCAAGGCGTTTCAAGAAGTGAGCATTGAGCAAAGTGTTGAAAACTTTAGCAATATAGGAGGTTAGGGCAATAGGTCAGTAGTTTGAAGGAAGAGAGTGGTCACCCTTCTACTAGTTGACAGAATGAGGCAAAAAAGACGGCAAAGCACAGGAGCCAGTTCATCTGCAAACTCCTTAAGGAACCTTGCAGGGATACCATTGGGAACAGATGCCTTGTTCATCTTTAGCGAGCGAAGAACCTTATGACCTTTGCGTGAAGAAAGGATAAGGGAGGGCATATGGTTAGAGAGGGGTAAAGATTGAGGAACAGGTGTGCTGGAATCATTTATAGAAGAGTTGGCAGAAAAATGAGAGCCAAAGAGAGTGGCTTTCTCAGTGGGAGAGCAAGCTATAGAACCATCAGAACGAATGAGAGGGGAAAAGCTTGAGTTACAGAAGTTATTGGAGAGGTTTTTGGCTAAGGACCCGAAGCATTTGTCAGTGGGAGAGGAGCTAAGGTCATCAACTTCCCTTCTTATAAAGGAAGCCTTAGACCTTCAAATCTGAGCAGTACAGTGATTCCTAGCTACAATAAAAGCAGAGCTAGTTAAATTGGAAGGAGAGGCTTGGTAACATCAGTGTGCCTGATTCCTAGCCTGGATAGCCATGGAGCAAGCACGGTCAAACCAAGGTTTAGGGGAGAGAAAGTTTGTGTAGAAGAGGGGATGTACGCTTCCATTGCAGCAGTCATGATCTGGGCAACCTTTAGAGCTACCTGATCAGGGTTGCAGGACCGAAAGCAGTAGTCATTCCATGGGAAGTCAAAGAGGAAGTTACGCAAATTTTCATGTTGGGTACACTCAAAGTGCCAAAGGCGGAGCTGAGTAGGAGGGATTGGTGGAGGGATCAGATTTACCAAGAGGGGAAAGCACAGAATAAAAATAGTTTGAAGGATTAGAAGTAAAAAATAGGTCAAGAGTGTTTGCTGCATGTTCGTGACGATCAGGAACACGAGTAGGATGTTTGCTTATTTGCTCCAGATCGTGAGTAATAGAGAAAGCAAGGGCCTCACTTCCTCCCACATCAGTGTGTGAGGAACGAAGCCACTCACTGTGGTGTACATTGAAGTCTCTAATGTAGAGAACTTCGGCATGTGGGTGAGACGATAGCAAGGACTCATGGCACGGGGACAGATATTCAAAGAAAGACACAAACTCGGTGGAGTTTGGAGAACAGTAGCAGAAGCAAAGGAAGATATTGGTAGTGGAGAGATAGACTTTTAGCCAGAGAACATCAAAATCGGGAGATTCAAGGTCCATGAGCCTTGCAGTAGGAGTGTTAATGTTGCAGAAAGAACAGACCCCACCTTTGGAACGAAAACGAGTATACAAATTATAGTGAGAGATTTGAGATGGGTCAGTGGAAGCGTGTATAGACAGCTGGGTTTTAGATAGGAGGAGGAGGTTAGGGAGGAAAGTACCCAAATGCTGTTCCACAGACGAATGATTAAAGTTCAGCCCACGAATGTTAGAATAGTGAAGAGTGAAAGAAGTAGATCTATTGTGAGGTGCAAGGTTATGGGCAGAATTATTACTACCACCAGGCGTGTCTGCCCTCAAGCCAGTAATGGAGTCAACACGATCCCCGGAGATTCTTCGCACACCTCTATGCCGGGTACTGGGAGCCATTAGCTGTGGACCTTCCATAAATAATAACAAATGTGAGGAAAAAAGAGAGAAAATGAGACATGTGTGGAATGTTGTGCCTTTTCAAAGGTGATGGAATAGCAAGAGATGTGTAATGAATATGCCAGAATATTCAGTGTAGATGTAGGCATGAGGAAAGAACCATCCTGATGGAAGACTCAATCCGGAACTGTCTAGACCAGTCCTAGATGCATCTTAAAACCTTCAGTTGTAGTCTTTCAATGGGCGGCTGGTGCCATGGCCAACCTACTAAACATATATTCGTTACATATGTCTTATTATCTCTTTACATCTGACAAGTCACAATACTCCCCATCTCCGGTTCTCTTTATATTTTCTTCGTGCCCAGGCTCAATGTGGGTAAATTTATTTTAATTTTATTTTTGGCCTGTCCTGGTGTCACAATAAAAAAAAAAAAAAAAAAAAAAAAAAAAAAAAATATATATATATATATATATATATATATATATATATATATATATATATATATATATATATATATATATATATATATATATATATATATATATATAAACCTCCCACAGCTCTGTATTAAAATAGCAATATATATATATATATATATATATATATATATATATATATATATATATTTATATATATATATATATATATATATATATATATATATAATATATATATATATATATATATATATATATATATATATATATATATATATATATATATATATATATATATATATATATATATATATATATATATATATATATATATATATATATATATATATATATATATATATATATATATATATATATATATATATATATATATATATATATATATATATATATATATATATATATATATATATATATATATATATATATATATATATATATATATATATATATATATATATAAGCCTTCCAGAGCACTCTATTAAAATAGCAACTGTTCCACTTTGTTCCTGCGAAAAAAGTTCCGCAGTTCTCAATATAAAAAAAAAAAAAATACACCGTTCCATATAGTTATCACGTGAAAAACTTTTTCGTGGCTCTCTTGTGAAAAGGAATCGTTCCGCAGCTCTTAGGTAAAACATAGTTTTGCAGATGCTCTATAAAGAAAGCACTGCTCAAAAATTTTAATTTTACACCATTTCATAGCTCTTTATATTATTAAAAGCAATCAGAAACTCATATAAAATAATGTTACGAGGTTCACATGTAAAAAAAACTTTCTGCAGCTCCCATGTAAAAAATCTAAAACATCGTGTCTGAGCTTTCATAGCAAAAGACCACTACGTAGCTATCAGAAAAAAAAAAAATATTCAATAGTTATGATTTCGCAGCTCTTGTGTAATCTAGCCATTCCGGAGTTTTCATGTAAAATACCTAAAACAGCGTTCCACAGCTCTCATGTTGAAATGTTGTTCCCTACTCTTGGGAAAAGAAGAGATTCGGCAGCTTTAATATATAAAGAAAGCTCTGTATCATCAAAAAAATTGTTCCTCAGCTGTCTTGTAAAAATCTGTTTCACAGCTTCTATATCATATAGAAGTTCTGCAGCTTTTCTGTAAAAAAAACAAAACAAAAAATATATATATAAAAACCCAGCTCCGCAGCTCTCATATTAAGAGACCGTTCCCTAGCTCTCATAAGTTTAAGAGCTCTTATCTATAAAAAAAAAAGGGCTCCACGTCACACACATACAGACAAAAACACAACCAGAATAATTTGCAAAGTTATGGAGAAACTACTAAGGAAACATATCTCTCTTCACTTTTTGTCAGTGAGACAACATGACTTCAAAGAATGTAGATCAACAGTAATAAACTTAATAGAATTTTATGATGAGGTAAGTCGAATCTTACAGAAAAGAGAGGGCTGGGCAGATTACATATTCCTGGACTTCCTGAAAGCATTTGATATTGTCCCACACAGGAGAATTTTTAAGAAGCTGCACGCAATGTCAAGAATAAGTGGAAATGTCTTGGAATGAATAGAAATTTACTTAGAAGGAAGGGAAAAGAGGGTTAGAGTAAGGCACTCAATGTCTGAATGGAGAGAGTTAGTAGTGGAGTTCTACAGGGTTCAGTTTTAGGGCCACTTTCATTCCTTGTATATGTAAATGACCTACCAGATTCTGTAAATTCATTCATGAATATGTTTGCAGATAATGCAGATTGTGAAAAAAGTAAGAAACGAGAACAATGGTAGAGAACTTCGGGAGGATCTAAATAGTCTGCGTGAGTGGTCAGAAAATGGCTAATGAAATTCAATACTTCAAAATTTACGGTAATGAGAATGGGGACAAGCGCAAGAAGGCCCAAGCTTGACTACTCAATGGCAAGAGTAGAACTTCAAGAGACAGAGAATGAGAGAGATCTAGGAGTAAACATACTTGCCGACTTGTCTCCAGAAATGTATATAAATGG
>JAXCGZ010004305.1:27500-45000 GCA_037179515.1 Halocaridina rubra
AGCCGAGACCAACAAAAGTAACCTTTGAGAGAGGGGAGACATGTAGGGAAATATTGTTGAGAAAAAAAAGTCTAAAAGACCTTCAAGAATGCAAAGAAGTGTTCATTAGACGATACAGAACACAGGAAGAGATGGGAAAGATCAAAAACTTGTTGCAAGAGGCAAGAAGGTTAAATGATGAAAGAAATGAAGAAGAGAAGAAAAATTTTTGTTACAGAATACTTCCAGACAAAGGGGAGATAAAGAAGATAATGACAGAAGATCAGGGGATGGGGCCTCATTAAGATTGTTATACACAAATGCTGATGGATTAGCTGGTAAGGCAGTAGAATTAAAAGATAGGATTCACAACAGTAAGGCAGATATAGTAGCAATTACAGAGACTAAGTTGAGTGAGGACATAAACAGTGTCACAGTTTTTCCTAAGGGCTTCAGAATACTAAGGGTCGAAAGATCTGAGAGGACTGGTGGAGGGATAGCACTGCTCATAAGTGAGAGGATTCAAGTTGAAGAAATAAACTTGGCTATAGAATGTGAGTTCAGGGAATTTCTTGTTGCTCGCATAAATACTGGGTCAGAGAGCATTATAATAACTGTTGTATACAACCCACCAAGGAACCAAAATAGGCTTGAAATTTATGAGGAAAGTCATATAGGTACGATTGAAGTCATAAACTCAGTTGTTAACATGGCGCGGGAGAAAAAATGTAGGATTTTGATTATGGGAGACTTTAATCATAAAGAGATAGATTGGATAAATCTTGACCCACACAGTGGTGAGGACTCATTTGGGGCAAGATTCCTAGATTGCGTACAAGGGAATTTCCTACACCAACATGTAATGGAACCAACAAGAGCCAGGGGTGGGGATGAGCCATCACTACTTGATCTGGTGTTCACAGATAATGTGTTGGATATTGAAAATATTGAGTATGAACCACCAATTGGAAAGAGTGACCACTGTGTGTTGTTGATGGAGTATATCATTGAAGACATTCTTCCTGAGAGTAGAGGCACTGAGGACATGAGGAGGAACTATCCGAAAGGAGATTACATCAAAATGAATGAGCTTTTTGCAGTTATTGACTGGAGAACCTTATTTTACAACAAATCTGTACAAGAAATGTATGACATCTTTTGTGAGAAATATGGGAAGATAGTAGATTGCTGCATACCTGTCACCAAAGTAGGTGTAATTCATGCCAGAGAGAAATGGTTCGATAATGGGTGTAAAAGAGCTAAGGAGTGGAGAGACAAATGCTGGAAAAGGTATAGGAGGAGAAAAAACATAAATGCCTGGCAAACCTACAAAAGAGCAAGAAATGACTACCTAAGTAAAAGGAGAGAGGCAGAGAGAGATTATGAGAGGGACATCACCAGGAAGGCTAAAGAAAATCCCAAGCTTTTCCACAGCTTTATCAGAGGAAAACTGAAGGTAAAAGAACAGGTTTTAAGGCTAAAGAGAGCGGATGGAAGCATCACTGAGACGGACGAAGAGATCTGCAAAGAATTGAACAAGGAGTTTCAGTCAGTATTTACAGTAGAAAATACCCCACCCCCTCAGATTGCAGTGATAGAAGCTCAAGGGCCGGTATTAGAGAACATCAACCTTACAGCCACAGAGGTATGCAAAGCGCTGATGGATTTAGATGTTCATAAAGCTACAGGTCCTGATGACATATCCCCTCATGTGCTTAAAAAATGCGCAAACACAATATCAGTGGCACTAAGTATCATATTTAAGGAGTCACTGGAGTCGGGGGAGATTCCAAGATGCTGGAAACAAGCAAATGTGATACCTATCTTCAAAAAGGGAAGGAGGGATACGGCTCTGAACTATAGACCAGTTTCCTTGACCAGCATAGTTTGCAAACTTATGGAGAAACTACTAAGGAAACATATCTCTCTTCACTTGGAATCCTTCAACTTTTTGTCAGTGAGGCAACATGGCTTCAGAGAAGGAAGATCAACAGTAACAAACTTATTAGAATTTTATGATGAGGTAAGCCAAATCTTACAGGAAAGAGAGGGCTGGGCAGATTGCATATTCCTAGACTTCCAGAAAGCGCTTGACACTGTTCCACATGGGAGACTTATTAGGAAGCTGCAATCAATGGCTAGAATAGGTGGAAATGTCTTGGAATGGATAAAAACTTACTTAGAAGGAAGGGAACAGAGGGTTAGAGTAAGACACTCAGTGTCTGAATGGAGAAGAGTTAGTAGTGGAGTTCCACAGGGTTCAGTTTTAGGGCCACTTTTGTTCCTTGTATATGTAAATGACCTACCAGAGTCTGTAAATTCATTCATGAATATGTTTGCAGATGATGCAAAGATTGTGAAGAAAGTAAAAAACGAGAACAATGGTAGAGAACTTCAGGAGGATCTAAATAATCTGCATGAGTGGTCAGAAAAGTGGCTAATGAAATTCAATACCTCAAAATGTAAGGTAATGAGAATGGGTACAAGTGCAAGAAGGCCCAAGCTTGACTACTCGGTGGCTGGAGTACAACTTCAAGAGACAGAAAATGAGAGAGATCTAGGAGTAAACATACTGGCAGATTTGTCTCCAGAAATACATATAAATGGCGTAGTAAGGGCAGCATATGCATTCTTATCAAATGTAAGGGTAGCCTTCAGGCACATGGACAAGGAAATGTTCAGAAATATTTATGTAACCTATGTGAGGCCAAAACTCGAATATGCAGCCCCCTTTTGGAATCCGCACTTGAAAAAGCACATAGCTAAGCTTGAAAAAGTTCAAAGACATGCCACGAAACTGGTGCCAGAAATACGCAATCTCGGTTATGATGAGAGGCTGAGGGAATTAGACTTGCCATCACTCGAAGCTAGAAGAGTAAGGGGGGATATGGTGACAGTCTTTAAATTCCTTCATGGTTATGATAGAGTGGATAGGGATCGATATTTCGATATGGCTGGCTCTAGAACTAGAGGTCATAGTTTGAAGCTTCGTAAGAAAACTTGTTTGCAGGATGTAAGGAAATACTTTTTCAGTGTAAGAGTAGTTGATAATTGGAATTCGCTAAGCGAGGAGGTAGTTAATGCTATCTCAATCCATAGTTTTAAGGACAGGTATGATAAGTATCACTAAGTCTAAAAATGGAACCGATCAGGAGACGGGAAGATACGAGCTTTGGGCTCTTTCCCGTAAACACAATTAGGTAATCACAATTAGGTAATCACACACACACACACACACACACTGGTGACAGTCTTTAAATTCCTTCATGGTTATGATAGAGTGGATAGGGATCGATATTTTGATATGGCTGGCTCTAGAACTAGAGGTCACAGTTTGAAGCTTCGTAAGAAAACTTCTTCGCAGGATGTAAGGAAATACTTTTTCAGTGTAAGAGTAGTTGATAATTGGAATTCGCTAAGCGAGGAGGTAGTTAATGCTATCTCAATCCATAGTTTTAAGGACAGGTATGATAAGTATCACTAAGTCTAAAATGGAACCGATGAGGAGACGGGAAGATACGAGCTTTGGGCTCTTTCCCGTAAACACAATTAGGTAATCACAATTAGGTAATCACACACAGAAAATTATATATATATATATATATATATATATATATATATATATATATATATATATATATAATATATATATATATATATATATATATATATAGAGAGAGAGAGAGAGAGAGAGAGAGAGATTCTTTGTTTAAAAGAAATATAAAACGAGGGACTCACAGAGGAAGGTATGGGTGCATATTATCTACCCAGCTAGATTAATAAGATAAAGAGAGGGATAAAATGACAAAAAAATATGACATAAAAATTACACTTACTTCAAGTCATGAATATTGATCAAGGTCCTGCTTTTAAATTAAATATCAATATCAACACCACGAAGATAATGGTTAGGAAACGACAGACAAAATATCAAGCACAGTGTGTACAGTCCCCTTTATATATTGAATCTGTCCCCTTCTTGCCTCTCAATACAGTTTTATGGGCAATTTTCTCCCTCTTTCCCCCCCTGTATCTAATTGGGCTTATAATTGGAGAAACGACATTAACAATTTTTCAACTTTTGTGCATAATGCCAGTAAGTACCTAACATTTGTTTTTCATCACTGATCAAAGGATATGCTTCTTTGTTTCATATAGTCGATAATATTATATTACATAATTTCTTTAAATCTTCGAATTGTTTTCTTTTTATATATATATATATATATATATATATATATATATATATATATATATATATTTATATATATATATAATATATATATATATATATATATATATATATATATATATATATATATATATATATATATATATATATATATATATATATAATATATATATATATATATATATATATATATATATATATATATATATATATATATATATATATATATATATATATATATATATATATATATATATTTATTTCATTTATTCTTTTTTTTTTGGCAAAACTTCAGAATAGGAATACATTAGCTTACCATTTCCACTTATGCGTGTCTATATATATATATATATATATATATATATATATATATATATATATATATATATATATATATATATATATATATATATATATATATATATATATATATATATATGAGTATTATGAGTGTGTGTGTGTGTATTATATATATATATATATATATATATATATATATATATATATATATATATATATATATATATATATATATATATATATATATATATATATATATATATATATATATATATGAGTATTATGAGTGTGTGTGTGTGTATTATATATATATATATATATATATATATATATATATATATATATATATATATATATATATATATATATATATATATATATATATATAAATAAAGAGATTCAGAAATTAAACAAATGAAAACAGGCATGCTTTCAAACTATCATTGCATATATAATTAAACACAAAATAAACGAAAAAAAAACATTCTAAAACGGAAACTAATCAAGCATTTGTACATTATATATATATATATATATATATATATATATATATATATATATATATATATATATATATATATATATATATATATATATATATATATATATATATATATATATATATATATATATATATATATATATATATATATATATATAAAGAAGATTAATAACTACCTTCTCCAGCCCAAACAATGCACTTCTTGAGGGAAAAATACAATACTTTGAACTCCATTGCTTTACAAAAGTAACTTCTTTTTCCTTATTCTACTTCGAAGCGCGTGTGTGTGTGTGTGTGTGTGTGTGTGTGTGTGTGCGTGCGTGCGTGCGTGCGTGCGAGCGAGCGAGCGAGCGAGCGAGAGAGAGAGAGAGAGAGAGAGAGAGAGAGAGAGAGAGAGAGAGAGAGAGAGAGAGAGAGAGAGAGAGAGAGAGAGAGAGAGAGAGAATAGATGTACCAAGATGAAAAGAATCCTTTCTTGTACACAAATTAATTGTTTACAAAAAAAATTCTAATATTCATGAACCTCAAAGAGTCAACGGGAAATTGTTTACAAGAACAACAGCGTAAATCAACAAATCACCGGCGGCCGATTACTCCCGCAAAACCCTAGAGGCTTCTTCCCACACGAGGGCGCGGCGGCGCACTCTTGGCCATCTCATCATCGTTGAGTGGCTGGTTGAAGACGATAATAAGGAGCACAGGGGGCCGGTGAACGTGGTCACCTAGGTGCTTAAGCCAGCTGCTGGTGGAGGGAAGGATACTAAAGAGGTGCCGCGGCCCTTTTTGGGAATGAAGAGAACCCTCTGGCACATAATAATGTGCTACTTTGACACAACGACCTCGTCTGCGGAGAGAGTCACCCGCCAAATTTAAGCATATTAATAAGCGGAGGAAAAGAACACGTCGCGACGGTCAGGGAGCCAATGGCGCCTCCCACAGTCGCCGTTTCTTGTGCCTGGCGAGGGAAAGAGACGGGGTTACTGCTGCTGGGCGCTATGCTACACTCCAGCCTAGGGTGGACGAGACAGGTCACACACACTAGGCTGGGGAGCCGAAGCCAGGAGAGATGATGCTACTACTCTCCGAGACGCGGCCAGGGTGAGGAAGGGGCGGGAAGGCCGCTGCTCTTCTACACCACCCCCCGCCTGCTGCTGCTGCTGCTGCTGCTGCTGCTGCTGAGGAAGGCTCAGGCAGACGGAGGAGGGAGTGCCAGTGCAGTCTGTCCGCTGTGCACGCCCAAATGAAAAACTCTGCAGGCACCAAAACCTGCAGTGTAGACCGTTGAGGCCCCAGGCCTCAACCGCTCAGCAAGAGCATTGAGCCCCCGAGAGGAGGCTCGAATGGCCGGCCCATACTGGGGTCGGACCTTATCACAACTTCTAGCGGTGGATCGCTCGGCTCGTGAGGTCGATGAAGACCGCAGCTAACTGCGCGTCGGCATGTGAATCGCAAAATAATCAGATGCATCGACCAGTTGAACGCACATTGCGGCGACGGCACTCCCAAGTGCCGTGGCCACTCCAAGACGAGTGTCATCTAGTCATCCATCTCCCGAGTCTGCTTGGGAGCGTATTGGGGAGTTCGTGCCGCCAAAATCTCATTGGTGACGCGTTCCCTGAAGCCAAACCTAGAAGTCGGGAGGGCCAAAGGCCTGCCAAAAATCATGCTGCTGCTGTAGTAGACAGGCAGCAGCAGCACCGGCGGCCGATTACTCCCGCAAAACCCTAGAGGCTTCTTCCCACACGAGGGCGCGGCGGCGCACTCTTGGCCATCTCATCATCGTTGAGTGGCTGGTTGAAGACGATAATAAGGAGCACAGGGGGCCGGTGAACGTGGTCACCTAGGTGCTTAACCCAGCTGCTGGTGGAGGGAAGGATACTAAAGAGGTGCCGCGGCCCTTTTTGGGAATGAAGAGAACCCTCTGGCACATAATAATGTGCTACTTTGACACAACGACCTCGTCTGCGGAGAGAGTCACCCGCCCAGCCTCTGGGTTGCTAGAAATAGCAGCCCAGTGCCGGTCCCAAGCCCGGAAAAATGGGGAGGGTTGGCGTCAGGAAAGGCATCCGGCTGTAAAACCCTTTTGCCAAAACCCATGGATAGCAGTCGAGAGTCTGATGCGGCCCCATATAGAAGTGGGAGCGCGGCCTGTCGGGCAGTGTCGCCAGGGGCAGAGATGCAATAGGGTGAAGTGAACTTGTAAGATGCTATCCACAACAGTACCGGTCGCGGAGCGTGTGCCGTTCCTGCTCCTGGCGGGCAGGCGGCGGGCAACCGAGATTTTCTCGGGGCCTAGCGTTCCCTATGCGACAAACCCAGCCACTGAGGGGGGCAAGCCAGCCTCCACTTGGTGCCGGTCCCAAGCCCGGGTAAATGGGGAGGGTTGGCGGCAGGAAGGGCATCCGGCCATAAAACTTTTGCCAAAGCCAACAATATGGCCAGTACAGATAACTCGAGCCCACATAAGTGGGAAAAAGAGAAAGATCTGTACTGGCCAGAAACATCGACCCCACATAAAAGTGGGAAAAAGATGTAGATGAAGAAGAAGAAGAATAAGTACATAAATTCATAAATAAATGATAAATTCATCCATAACTTTGATATCCCTATGACTCATATCAATACCGCCGAATGAAACAATGACAATGAATAAAGAGAAAATATGTATAAATAAATAAATATAATTCTTATATTATCAGTGGAAACTCAAGCCGACCTACGGCTGTCCCTGGAATCCGAAATTAAAAGTAGATGCATAAATAAAGGCATTAATAGATAAATAATTGCTTAAATAATTAAATGATTACAGTTGAATAAAATTAATGTAAATTATAAACTTTTTAATTTTATGCACAAATATATACCTAAATATATTTATAAGTAAATGAATTAATAATAGGATATGCTAAATGCCCACCTCACCATAATAACCAAATAGGGATTTCTTTCGTAACTAAGGAAAAAATATTTCTATGACGAGAAAAATGTGAAAAAAAGCCATTTTGTGACCAAAGAGGGCAGACGCAAAACTGGCAATAAATAAAAAAGAAATAGAATACTTCCATAAAAAGAAATGAGGTATATTCCATAGTCCCTCTTCTCCTATGTGTAGAAAAGTAGACAAAATAGGGTTGGCAGAGGGACTGGGTATCATAGCCTTCGTATATCCCTTACTCATACTATCAAAGTTTTGCTTTGACTCGGCCATTCCCATATAAGGAGAATCATTGCCTTTGTATTCAGATCGACAGACAGACAGACAGACTGACAGGTAAATAGATAGATAGATATGTAGATAGATACGTAGATAGACAGATAAATAGATAGGAAAATAGATATACTGAATCTTACATGATTTCCTGTATTGTACGCACCTGCAACTAGATAGTTTACCTTTTTTTTTTTTTAAAGAAAAGTCTATATATAATAACAATTTATAATTTCCTACAGGTTTCGTTCATTGAGGGAGCATAACAGTTTAACTCGTTGCCTGTCTGAAACCCGCATCAATGGAAAGAATTGGTACCAAGAAAGGCACATGGCCGTAAAACTTTGTATAGAGAGATAATCCTAAGTAAACAGATCGGATGCTAAGAAAGAGGTCGCTAGTTTGCATCCCGGGTTGGTTCGTAACACTTCTTTTCGCCGGATCCACTTAGAGCTACAAAAGAGAAGACAGTGGAGTGCCTCACGTAGTTGCTCTTGTTAGCCCAGCTAGCCGAGAGTATACCATTAGATATAATAGGTAAATGGTAGAACAGTACTTCTGCAATTCCAGATTTTAATCATGGCAAAAATACTCGTCCCGTAGTTCCACTGTAATAAATAATTAAATACATTTATTTTCTCTTCATTAAAAATGTGATTTAATCTAAATAAATAATTTTTCAATTTATTTGTTCCACATTAACTAGTGCATAGTAAATACAAGGACGAAAAATGAATGAAATGAGTGCGTGAATGAGTAAATATGAATGAATAAATAAAAGAATGACCAACAGAGTGATTGATTGAGTGAAACTGAGTAAGTGAGAGAATGTGCAAGTGAGAAAGATAGTTTATGAAAGTGTGAGTCAGTGAGAGACTCACCAAGTGATATAAAGAGAAAATGAGTGAATGAGTATCTGAATGAGTATGTCAGAGTATGATTAAGAGAAATAATGAGCAAGTGAGAGAAGGAGTAAAAGAGAGAATGAGTAAGTGAGAGAATGACTAAGAGAGAGTGAATAAGAGAAAAAAATGAATAAGTAAGAGAATGAGTACGAGATAATGAGTAAGCAAGAAAATGAGAAAGTGAGAGAGAGAATAAGTGAGAATGAATAAGTGAAAGAATGAGCAAGGCAGAGATAGGAAGAGAGATTGAGAGTAATGATACTAGAGTAAACGATTAAACCACTTAAAGGTTCGTTTAGCTCAGTGCAATTATCGCTCAACGATGATCGTTCATGGCTCAACGATGATCGTCAAACGATTATCTAGAGCACTCATTCTTTGTTTTTGAATAGGTCTGTTTTGCTTCGAACGACTGCCTCGGCAGTCGCTCGAAGCAAAACAGCCCCATTCAAAAACAAAGCTTGAGTGCTATAGACAATCGTTTGACGATCATCGTTGAGCCATAAATGATCATCGTTGAGTGATAATCGCACCGAGCGAAACGTACCTTAAAACTATTCTGACTTCATGAGTTTTTTTGTATAAAACTTCAAAGCATTTGGAATTTCATTCAGTAACTAAAACTTCAAGTTTATACTTTTTTTTTTTCATTGAAAAAGATTAGGAATTTAAGGCATTAAGTGCATAGTTTTGTCGGTAAAAATAGAAAGGAAAATAATTAAACTGCTAATGGTGTACACACACACACACACACACACACACACACACACACACACACACACACACACAAGAGTAAGGGGGGATATGGTGACAGTCTTTAAATTCCTTCATGGTTATGATAGAGTGGATAGGGATCGATATTTCGATATGGCTGGCTCTAGAACTAGAGGTCATAGTTTGAAGCTTCGTAAGAAAACTTCTTTGCAGGATGTAAGGAAATACTTTTTCAGTGTAAGAGTAGTTGATAATTGGAATTCGCTAAGCGAGGAGGTAGTTAATGCTATCTCAATCCATAGTTTTAAGGACAGGTACGATAAGTATCACTAAGTCTAAAAATGGAACCGATCAGGAGACGGGAAGATACGAGCTTTGGGCTCTTTCCCGTAAACACAATTAGGTAATCACAATTAGGTAATCACACACACGCATATATATATATATATATATATATATATATATATATATATATATATATATATATATATATATATATATATATATATAGAGAGAGAGAGAGAGAGAGAGAGAGAGAGAGATAAATGAATGAAGAAAAATAAAGTAAAATATGAATATAAAAGGACATATTTTTTTTTTCCAAAATTGAGAATATATACACATACCATCATACAAAATGAGCATATACGCACAGCACAGTATTACATACATAAAATGCTATCAAAGAATATAAAGTTATTGTGGGTAATCTCAAACCTGTATAAATAAAGTATGCACACACACACACACACACACACACACACACACACACACACACACACACACACACATAGAAAATCCACCAATGACTCAGTTCTATTAAATGCAAATGGCAAGAGAAAAACTCAAATCAAGAGACGGGTGATTATTTCAAATGCTGCTGCAGAACCAGCGAATGGAAAGTGGTCACGAGAGGACTATTCTCTCTCTCTCTCTCTCTCTCTCTCTCTCTCTCTCTCTCTCTCTCTCTCTCTCTCTCTCTCTCTCTCTCTCTCTCTCTCTCTCGCCAATGCAGTGGGCATTAAAGCTGAAGCAATTAAGCTGATATTCTCTCTGCAAGAGGCAGTGTGATTTTAGGATATTCAGGAGGGCTTAGGATCATTTTAGGATTCGCAGACTATTTCAGCATTTAGATGGATTTCGTGAAGATGAACAAACAAGTAATATTCCTGCCAGTAAAAGGCTTTCCATAAATTTATTCTTATAAGTTATGGAAATATTTTGTTGATGTATAATTGAGTGCTTTATGCACTTATTTATATTTACATCTTATAATGAAGACTAGCAGCAGTAATGACTAATAAAAGGGTTTATTCTTTTGTTATTCATTACTTATTGGTATTTGGGGTAAGAATCTTTACAAAGTAACTTATGGATAAAGACGATGATCATCTCTAAAAAGTTTATATATAAAAGAGTTCCTTCAAGAGCTATTTAATTACGTCTTGGCATTTGAGTTTATATATGTTTACAAGGTGCTGCATATGTAAAAATCACTAATGGATGAGATTTCTTTTAATTGTATTACCAGTATTTCTAGTATTCGAAACTTACTTTTGCAATATACAGACACGCCTAACGATAAGGAGTAGTACGATCCTGACAGAAAGAAAACGAAATGGTATGAACTGGAAAACTCGTGCATGCAATCATATCAGCAAAACATTATCCACATTACTTGTACTTATGGTGGAGATTAAAAGAAACATGATTTACTGGCTTTTACAGATATACACAGGAAAGACCAAATTACAGGCAAAAACATGCTCATCTTCAATTATTCGAGTTGGTCCCAAGCATAAAATAGAGACTGTGGGAACACGCTCCTGCAAGTGTACACACAAACACCAGTACAAGCAAGAGCCATAATCATCTTAAAATATACGTCACTGACAAAAAATAAATACTGTGGAAACACGCTCTCGTAAGGCCATACAGCCATGGAGAGAAGTTGGCTGGAAGCATAATTCTGAATGAACGTCAGAGAGAACGTCACTCTTCCACGAATACACAGACATACAACCACATTAATACACATAATTATTACTGATTATGCGTCAACGACGGAATAAAAGCGAAATTTGGAGAATGTTCTTGCAGGTATATATAAACGTATACAAATAGGTAATACTCACATACATAATTACTTATGTGTCATTAAAAGAATTGAAGAGAATATAAGGATCCAGCTCTTGAAAAAATCCCCCTCTATCAATGGCCGTAATTCCACATGGAAACCAGGTTGCCGAATCAAAGCACACGCAAAGTCACCTTTGTTTTACTCAGTGCCAACAGATCCATCTTCTTCTAACAAGCAGACCAGCAAAATTCTCCTTTTTACTCTCATCCATTTCACAATCATGTTTAGTGAGAGTTCCAATCACTAGTGTTCTAGCTATAGTCTTCCTTCCAGATCCACCTCGTATTTATAGTCAGTTAGGACTGTGCATTTCTGAAAAAAAAGTGGGAAGTCACTCATATAAATTTACAAAGTTATTAATAAAGAATCAATATTAACTGAAGTCACTGACAGTAAAGATGGTGTGCGAGAACCTGCTCTTAAAACCAACTTTACACTCACACGCAAATAAGAACGAGATGCGATTATTTTTATGCATCTTTGACTGAAGAATCCCAAGATCTTTGTATTTCACTACAATGTAAATAATAATTCTTACATTTCACATTTATCTATATCATTCATCTATATCTTATAAAAAGAGGACCCATGAAATATATTGCGGTATTTTAAGGTAAAACACTCTAAAAAAATTATAGTATTAGAGTGCATTACTATAATGTTACCATACATTACAACAGCATCTGTTATCTTCTAGCCCTTGTCGATTAAGTAGGCATAATGAATACTCAAGTGGATATGACAGCCTTTTAGCGTTACAAAAAGTAACAAAAGATTAGTGTGTTGTCCTGCAGGACTGAAGCCAAATCATAAACATTATTACATTTGGAAAGTGTAATAATTATCATTAAGGATTTTTAGTTAATAATAATAATAATAATAATAATAATAATAATAATAATAATAATAATAATAATAATAATAATAATAATAATAATAATAATAATAATAATAATAATAATAACAACAATAATAATAATAATAATAATAATAATAATAATAATAATAATAATAATAATAATAATAATTGCATTATTTTCTGAATAACTATCGACCACCAATTTCACCGGCTAACCTTTCAATTTTTTTTTTTTTTTTGGCTGAGGGGAGGTTCAAAGGAGTATGAAATGATAAAAGCACGACAAGAATTCACCAGAGAAGGGAACCGAAATTCAGGTCAAGAAGAGGGAGGAGGGGAAAAGAAATGAAAATATGAGGTCGAGTTCCAGAGGAAACCTCGAGGAAATTCCGTTGTCTCAGCACGAGGCCAGAATCCCATAAAAATCTCTCCCCTCCTCCTAAAAGAAAGAGATGATTTGTTGTAGAAGAAATAATTACGTGTACAGTATCGGGAGAAGTAGATGACTGGTCAAGAAGAATATTTTGGCAAATGAGGAAAGAGCAGATGATAGGTCAAAATCTATAGAGGCAGATGATTGGTCAAGGCAATAATATAAAACAAAAGAAGTAGTAGTAGTTGATTTCTCAAGCATAAATGAAAAAAAAAGAAATCTTGAAGGAGAAATAGATAATTTTTCGATGGAAAAACAAAGGACAAAATATGAGAGAGAGAGAGAGAGAGAGAGAGAGAGAGAGAGAGAGAGAGAGAGAGAGAGAGAGAGAGAGAGAGAGAGAGAGAGAGAGAGAGAGAGAGAGAGAGAGGAGAGAGAGAGAGAGAGAGAGAGAGAGAGAGAGAGAGAGAGAGAGATGTAGATGATATGGCAAGAAAAATATAAAAGACATATTGAAGTAGATAATTTCTCAAGAATAAAAAAAAAATGCAGAAGGAAAAGTAGTTGATTGGTCAAGGAAAACATAGCAATAAAAATTGGAGGAGAAGTAGATGATTGAGCATGGCAAAGTTAGGGCCAACAATTGACAATTGAAAGACAGTTATCTGGCTGGTCAAGATACAAATAAAAGACAAAACTTGAAGACGTAGATGACTGGGCAAGGCAAGATTACCAGACATGTTGAAGGAGAGGTAGCTGATTGACTGGTGAGGGAAATATGAAAGAGGAATGTTAAGGCAGAAAATTGGTGAAGGAAAAGTAAAACGAAAAATAAAAGACATTGATGATTGGAAAAAAAAAAAAGATTAAGGTAATGTTGATGATTGGTCAGTGAAAACTCAAATCAACAACTGATCAATGTAGATGACGGGTTAAGGGAGAAATAAACAATAAAAAAATTGAAAAAGTGGGTGATTGGTCAAAGAAAAAATAAGCCAAAGCTGTAGAAGTGAATGATTGGTCAAGCAAAAAATCCTGAGGTAGATGATTGGTCAAGGAAAAAAAAAAGAAAAAAAAGTTTTTAAAGCAGTACATCATTGGTCAAAGGGAAAATAAGAAAGAATACGCTCACACAGATTCATAAATTAAATGAAAAAAATAATATAATAGTTGGAAACAACAGAATGAAGAAATGAAAATAAGTAATTGAATTTAAGCAAATCTAATATAAATGTAAATTTTTAATTAATTCAGTACCTGTAACTAATAGGCTAATAGATTAAACACATTAAATAAAGAAAACATTTAAAACCAATATAGTCTTAGATAAATGACCAAAAAATAATTCCTAAAATTCAAAAGTGGTGAAAAAGAAATGGCCATAATTTTGGTCTTGCCATTCAGTAGGAAAATATATGATTCCTTTTTACTTATTTCTTATAGAAAAGAGAGCTTTTTTCTTTTTCTTTTCCTTTTGTTTTTCATTAACCTGCTTCTCATTCTCCTTCTCCTTGTTAGAAAAAAAAATAAGAGAAAAGAGAGACTCTTCTTCTATTTCTTCTTTTTATTTGCTTGAAAAAGCAGATAAAATTTTTCACTTTTTGCCAATTGAAGAAAAGAGCGAAGATAAGAAAACTGTCTTCTTCTTCTTTTGTTGAAAAAACCTTGAGAAAGTTGCTCGTTCTGTTCCTTTTTTAAGTTACAAGAATATAGAAGAAAAAAATGTGTTCATCATCTGTATATATATATATATATATATATATATATATATATATATATATATATATATATATATATATATATAATAATATATATATAATATATATATATATATATATATATATATATATATATATATATATATATATATATTATATATATATATATATATATATATATATATATATATATATATATATATATATATATATATATATATATATATATATATATATATATATATATATATATATATATATATATATATATATATATATATATATATATATATATATATATATATATATATATATATATATATATATATATATATATATATATATATATATATATATATATATATATATATATATATATATATATATATATGACGCAACACATCTAATAGTGTAATCAATGATTTAACTGGGGCGAATGAGTGTGGCACGCTACTACCCTTTCCTACTTATGCTCGAGTCTTTTAGGCGAATAGAAGCCGTAGGAACCACTTAATTTGCAAATGCATTTAAGATTTAGATCTAGGTGCGAGGCGAAGGGATGCAAATAAAAGATATCGAGAATGTAAAGAAAATAATTTAAGTGAAAACAAATGCTACTTTATTAACTACTTCATGAAAATAAGGTATATACAATAGACAGCACCATTAGTAACGCTAAATCTCTCTCTTACTCATAAACGTAGGAAAAGTCAGAGAACTTTTTAAAACGAAAAAAAAAATATTCATAATAACTTCTACACTTCACCTCAAACCATAAGCATAATACCAACCTTTACTAAATACATTCTACTGTTGTGATACACATGGCATAACCAGGATTCATGTTTACATTACAAGACATACCAATACCTTGAAGTGTGTGGGATTTACATAGGTTCTATGAGTGTGTCAACGTTTGCCAAGATATATTACAAGCGCGTGTAATGCTTGCTAAAGGAATTCAGAATTGAGGTTGTCCTCACAGTGAGACGATCTTAGGATTATCAACGACATGAGGAGTTATTGCTAAAGTACATATAACTCACAAACAGAATAAAAAAGTGACATTGTCTCTTCATTTCATATATTTGTAGTGTGCTGATATTACGAATGTCAATGACAGTGACAGTTCCTGTTAGAAAGCAGGTTTACAAAAGGAGGTTAATACTGAAGGTCTCTCGTTTCCTCCTTTATTTATAGACAGGAGTTTGTGTGGATCAGTGACAGCCAATTGTTGCAAAAGCACACGCTGTCTACATAAAAGAAACACATACTCAGGTTTTTCCCAAAGCAGTGATCATACGAGTATGTGAACGACAAATATACTTACTTATAAAGCTCACATTGCTTAAAAAAGTGGTCTAAATATGAGGCTAAAATCGTTTTCTCATACTTGTACAACTTCCTGATTACGTCTATCAATGTCACTCAGAATCACTGTTGCAATAAATGATCAATCCATTGAAACAAATTTCAGAAAATCTTGTTTTTTCATTTATTTACATTGTGGTGATATTATAATGAATGACAACAATAGCCAAAATTACTGCTAGAGCACTTATGGCTAGCACGAGTGTCTACGCTTAAGGTTGTCACCTTTATTCATATATTTATTGTTAGTCAATCTTAAATACGTCAATGAATTCCAGATTTAATCCCGGAGCATCTGTTACTTCTATAAATGACATTTATTTATAAGGCACTGGTCATATGAATGTCAACAGAGGTAGCGAGAGTTATTATTAAAGGGAATATTGCATATTAAAAGAGTCCATCTGAGATTATCTCGTGTCTTGTCTTTTATTTATAGTGAATCAAAGTTATAAATGTGAAGGCAACGAGATTTAGTGCTAGACTATAGAGAAGAGGGATATAATAAGGCTATCTCATATCCTCATTTAATTACAGTGAAGTGATATTAAGCTTATTATCGAATGTCAGAATTTTTGAAAAAGAACCGTAGTTTAAAAATGGAGTGTAAAAAATAAAGAGGTCATTTAGTGTTCTCTGCCTTTATTGAGAAGTAATGTTGTGAATAAAAAGAGAAAAAACACCAATATTTTTGCTAGAGAGCGCATTCATAAAAAATGGAATCTGATACGAAGAACTCTTAATTTCTGAGGTATTTATTGTCCATCGATATTAAGATTGTTTACAAACAAACAAATCATTGCCAGTAATAACCTGAGCGCATACTGCTTCCATAAATAATCTAGTTCTGATGCTATATCGTTTCTTCACAATCTTTTATTACCTCTTGGATATGTATAAAATGATATATTGTTACTTGTATATCTTACATACTTTTCATTTGAAAGTTAGTCGTATTATAAAACCCACACACACAAATATGCACCCACAGATATATATATATATATATATATATATATATATATATATATATATATATATATATATATATATATATGTATATATATATATATATATATATATATATATATATATATATATATATATATATATATATATACATATATGTATATATATATATATATATATATATATATATATATATATATATATATATATATATATATATATATATATATATATATATATATATATATATATATATATATATATATATAT
>JAXCGZ010004305.1:50000-59152 GCA_037179515.1 Halocaridina rubra
ATTGAGCAGGAATAGAAAAGAGATAGTAAAAGAAAAAGAAAAGGCTGGAGGAAAAAAGAAAAGGAGAATCAGTAATAGGACAAAAGAAGTAAGGAGAAGACGAATAGGATGTGGAGATGCAGTAGGTGGTGCTTGAAATGAACGAGGAAAAGAACATAAGAGGAAGAAGCATAAAGAAGAACGGGAAGATTTAAGGAGAGAAAAAGCTAATAAGAAATCAAGAAGAAAAGGAAGAAGGTTATGGAAACAAGAAAGGGAGAAAGAACAACAGCAAGAATACAAGGAAGGTTTGGGAAGAAAGAAAAGAAAAAGGAGAAACAAAAAAAGGAGAAGAAAGTATTAAGAAGGAAGGAAAGAAAGGAGGAGCAGCAGCAAAAAATGGCTGAAGGGTTGGGAAGAAGAGTAGGAAGAAACAACGAGAAAATAGGTCTTGGAAAGAGGAAATGAGAAAGTAATGCAGTAAAAGGAGAGGAGAAGTTTTTTATGCAGATAAATAGATGAAGCTGATAAGAGAGGAGAATAAGGAAGTTAAGGAGATTATGAAGGATAGAAAATCAATCCATTCAGACCTGGAGAAAAAAGGTAGAGGTAAAATAGAGCAAAATGGAGAAGAGACGGAATTATCAAGAATTCTTTATACAAAAGCCATAATCGCCCTGTAGGGGAAGATAGAAGGTATATTCTCTCCCTTCGTTGGTATATTGTCAAGAAGTGACCTATATTCTTTCAGTAATAATTTTGCCCAGGATATATAAAAATAATTATAACTAAAATACCTCCCAAGGAGAGATTTGAAAGAAGTCTAAATATAAACATAGATATTTGGAAGCAAAGATAAAGAACGTGATGAAGAAAAGACGCACAGAAGGAGATATATTCAAGAATTAAGACATGAAAATTATACGGTATATGACAAGGATGGCCCTGAAATCTAAACCACTAGACAAGGAAGAAGTCCTAAAGACAACCAAAACATCTCAGAAGCGACAATGAAAAAACAAATTCAACTTACGTGTGATGATGTTTTCTGCAGCCAGTATACCTGTAATAAGGAAAAACAAATAAAAAAATGAGATTTAAGTATCATTTAATAGTGCTGTAGTAATTACTGGCAAGTTGGTCGAATACAGCACACAAAACCACAAACTATTACTTAAAAAATCCATTATAAGAGTAAAATTACACAAAAATGCATGTGCAATCACTAAGTAAACAAAAATCCACCAAAGGTATGCTGTCACAAAATTTGAGAACCAGCAAAAGAGAAGCAGATCTTCACCCTTCTAAAAGCAAGCACATTTGATATCAATATCTCGTGACAGAGCGGGATTCTTCAGCAGACGTTCGTGTTCACTGTGACAATCATTGGTGCAGTTTTTTGGCCCTTTTTTTGTTCCTTGCTGTGAATAAAATAATCAAAAGAGTGACTCCCAACATGATTGATAGAGGTGTAAAACAATTAACAATAATAGTTTTTGATTTGCTCTGTGATGTGACTGTGGTGCTCATGTTTTTATAAAATAAAACGCTGGACAATAATTCCGGTTAATGTTATTCCTTTTGATTTCTTCTTCCGACTAGGTATACAAACATGGACAATGCATGAGGTACAAATGATTTTTTTTCTTTTAATTTCTTCTGCGATGTAGGTGTCGCTCTCAGAATGTTTTATACAAACTGCATATAGTCATTGCGGTTAATTTGATACAGTATTTGTTTATTTCTTCAGTAATGCGTTTGCTATGCTTATGGCAATATTCATGCATACTATGGACAATCACTGCGGTTATTTTGATTTGCTTTGAGACGTCATTAATGCTCTCACGACTTGGTTAATACACCTTGTGGAAAATCACCGAGGTTGATATATATATATATATTATATATATATATATATATATATATATATATATATATATATATATATATAAGTAAGAGAGAAGCATGACATCATCACAATAAGAACAAGATTGCAATAATTAGTTTTATAAGTCGTCACAAAATAAGCTCAAAATTTTATTTGTATACGTCCAAAAATCATTCAAGACATATAATATAAATCGTTCCACCTCTTGCTAAGGACCGCTCAAAAGGCACATCCGCTCAAGTAAAAGAGCCTCAACGGAGTATTTAAAATCATTACTACAGCTACCGATATTTCTAACCAACGATCAAGTGGTCATCTATGAACATAAGCAGTAACCATCACTACCACCACACTACCAAAGCCTCTCCTGAAAGTCGCTCAATTCCCACAACCAACATTGCAACCCATTTCCTTCCCTCCCCTCTTCTCCCTCTTTAGAGTCTCAGCCAACCACAGTTCCATGTGTCTGGAATGCTAAACTCTGCAGCTGCCTCAGGCTTTCCAGCCATCTGAACACTATAAGATTTGGAAGCATGGAATGTACTGATTGCATCAAGACATCCCAGACCACACTCCCCTCCTCTTCAACCTCTTACCCCCCTTGTCCTTCCCCTCTCCTCTGCCCCCTCCTTCTGCCAACCATAATCCCAGAAAGTCTTCTTCTTCTTTGAGGGATTAAATTTGGGGTCTGGTAAATGCCTTCACAGGGAATGGCGTGGTGGGGATAGATAAATCACTGGAGAAATTATGTCTTTATAGCAACATTTAGATGGCATAAAAGAGAGAAAGAGAAAAAAAAGGCAAGAAAACAAATGAAAAAGATTTTTTACTTTAATCAACGACGATGCGAACAGTCTTAGACCAAATATCTGTGAAAATTCGCGGATAAAACTAATTCTTATTTAAAATAGAAAAAAAAAATAATTCTGATTTGGAGCTTAACTCATTATACTGTTCCCACGCCACAATCAACGCTACATAAGAGCATTACAGTAATGATAATGCCAAATAGATTACATATTACCGATAAATACATAATATTTTGATATCAAATGCGTGCATGCCTATTTTCAGCACATGACTAGTACGTGATTCAATTTCAAATTCTCAATTCACGCCGATGGCAAATTCCAGATACGGCCTGCATAGCAGAAATTAACGTAAATTTACGATTTTCAGTTCATCATACTGGATTTAACGAATATAATGTATTCATGGCCGTCCTGGACGAGCAATTATGCTAGCAACTTTGATTCGACAGATCGAAGGCTCACAGCCCACCATGGTCTGACGTTACAAAGGGCATGCACTCAGGGTAACAGCCACAATTTCCAAAACCAAAGTCCTTCGCAAGAAGGCAACATCCTAGCCCTTAGTAAAATCTGGAGTCTATGACATCAAACCAATCACTAACAGTCAATACATTCATATTTTATCTATCTCTCTATTCAATCATATACGTCTTTAATTATACATTTAGTAATTTATCTATTTATTTATTTATTGATCTATTCTATTTTCTATTATATATATACTTATCCAATTATAAATATATTTACTTATTTATTTATTACAACTTTTGTATGACACTACGAGGCGGGCATTTTTATACTCATTAAACCATATGTTTATGTAGATTATGTTCCACCCCTGATCTCACACATCTAATGGTGGATCACTGACCCTGCTGCGTTGACAGAGCTATCACATGTGAAAGCGGTATGGTTGGATTCACAAAATCTAATAGCAATAAATTATACCATCAGCTTTTTTAATTCTGATACGAGAAACATGACGGTAAATTTTTGCACAAAAAGGGACATCACTATCCTCTCTTTGTCATACACTAATTGATCAGGAAATCAACAGCTGTACTACCCACTTTGGGGAATCGAACTTGGGTTCTCCTAGGCAGAAGACAGGCGCTGTATCCACCAAGCTATGGATGTGTTATTCTGATTTATTGACAAGTATCCATTAGAGGAACCTCTTTATGGTCTTTAATCTTTCCCTTTATAACGTTTTGGATGATTATGGCAATTTAATATTTTATGCCATTATAACGATTATCAAGAGTGAAGAAATGTGTTCATACCATTAGCTGCAGTAATTTTTTTTATTGAACACACACAAACACACACACACGGACGGACGGACGGACATACATGCATGCATACATACATACATACAGACGCATGTAAGCATGTATACATACATACATACATACATATATACATGCATACATACATACATGCCTACATACATACAATGGCGGCATTCGTATATAATACATTAAATACACAAAGACCCAAACATCAGATACACTTTCATAGAGTTCACCAAGTCGTTAATGAGCTCTTTGTATGGTGATACTGCATAATTAAATTATTACAAGTTCATGCCTTTACTTTTTCGAGAGAGAGAGAGAGAGAGAGAGAGAGAGAGAGAGAGAGAGAGAGAGAGAGAGAGAGAGAGAGAGAGAGAGAGAGAGAGAGAGAGAGAGAGAGAGAGAAATCGAAATAAGATTATCCCTCATAAACATAGTTTTACCATAAACTAGTTCATTTTCTTGGCTTTTTCAAGTACATACGGCTTTTCCATGACTTATATTATTCCATTAAAATAAATAAGCTTAATAAAGTTAATGGTTTCTATGAGCCTCTAACCCTAACACAATTTATATAGTCCTAACAATTTCAAAAACATAAGACAGACATTAAATAAAAAAACACACACACACAAACTCAATCCGACAGTAATCCGACACTTGCAGACCTCACGAGAGCCTATCATTTTCATGTCTGGCGATCCTAATCCTCTGACGCAATAATTCTATGAGAATAACCTTTACCAGAGTTCGCTAATATACGATTCTCTTAAGAGTTTTGCCATCTGGTGGTGGAAGACTGGAAGGCAAACTGTTATTTGTTATAACTGAATAAAAAATCAGGCAGGAGAGCTTCTACCTACTCATGCACCTATCTACCTACCTACGTTTCTGTCTACCTACCTACTTACCTACCCACTCGCCAACCCACCCAAAATATGTTGCCCATTAATTTTTCTTCTCACAAGAGTTACACTGCAACTGCAGCTTTTGTTAAAGCAGATACTGGAAATATTCGTAAGTTACCGTACAGTATTATCTATAAATATTACTCCTTAGTAAATTTTGCGGAGCCCTGTGAGTGTCTGTGTGCATGTGTTTGTCTCTGTGTGTGTACACTCGTATGTAGTCTAAATACATATAAATTAAAAACTTTGACATAAAAATCCTTGATTAAAGAGTGAGCTCACAATTGAAAAACGTCATTTCTTGAGCTCTTAGGTTTGAGGATAAAATAAAAGCCTAAAATAAAAATATAAAAAGTTATCTCAATGTATTCTTCTGACGGAATACATCTCTGACTTCAACCTTTACAAAGCTTCTAAAAATGTCGTTCATTTAAGTCCTGAAATTATTATAACAAGATTTAATTTTTTAGCAAGGAGAACTTTGGTTTTCTCAATTTTCTTCCACTGACGCCATAATTTTATTAATAAGAGCCTAGAGATTTCAAAATGTCATTCCAGTGAACCTGGGTTTGCGGGTTAAGATGGGATGAAAAAACAAACAGAACTAATAAAATTATCTTTTGGTTTCGAAATATAATTCCTTTTCAATAAAAAGTCCTCAATAATGAAATTTAAACCGATAGCAAAGATAACTTCATATTCAACTATTCAAATAAGCAGTGATGTATAAAAATAAAGACAAACAAACATATATATATATATATATATATATATATATATATATATATATATATATATATATGTATATATATATATATATATATATATATATATATATATATATATATATATATATATATATATATATATATGGACTCCACCATATAAGGAAATAAAGAAGAAGAAAAATTTAAAAGTTACTTCTAAGAAGGAAGAGGTGCAGAGGGGAGGGAACCTCGCCCCCAGCCTACCCCTCCTCCTTGGTTACAGCCAATATGGACACACTTATTCAGATGTTCTATTATGAATATACTCAAAAGGAATAGCTATTGATTTCTTCGTAATAGTTTGTTCAGTAATGCATAACTTATAAAGGTTGTTTTTCATACATGTACACAATGAGAAGGACTACAGTTGCCATCTCAACTTCATTATTATTATTATTACTATTATTATTATTATTATTATTATTATTAGTAGTAGTAGTAGTAGTAGTAGTAGTAGTAGAAGTAGTAGTCGTTGTTTTGTTTTGCAATAATCATATAACTCCAACAACATTACCCCCTAAAAATGTTTTAGTGTAGGTACGCCATATATATATATATATATATATATATATATATATATATATATATATATATATATATATATATATATATATATATATATATATATATACATATATATATATGATTAATTTTTTTTTTACCCCGACCGGGACTCGAACCTAGGACTTATAATTACTAAGTCAAGGCGCTACCAACTACGCACCACAGAAGGTTTTTAAAAGGAATCCAACCTTATAGCTTATATCTGCTATACTTAGGAATGAACGCATTCTATCTGAATGCCACTATGTTCATATTACAGATTCCCCAACCTCACTCGTTTTCACATTTAATTCAATTCCCAATCTCATTCGGGCTATACAGTAACCAATTAAGCACATTACATGTGTGAAAACATGAATCATATAAAAAAAAGATTCATGTTTTCACATATGTAATGTGCTTAATTGGTTATTGCATACCCCGAATGAGATCGGGAATTGAATAAAATTTGAAAATGAAGCCACGAGTGAGGTTGGGGAATCTGTAATATGAACATAGTGGCATTCAGATAAAATGCGTTCATTCCTAAGTATAGCAGATATAAGCTATAAGATTGGATTCCTTTTAAAACCTTGTGTGGTGTGTAGCTGGTAGTGCCTTGACTTAGTAATTATAACTCCTAGGTTCGAGTCCCGGTCGGGGTAAAAAAAAAAAAAGATTCATGTTTTCACATATGTAATGTGCTTAATTGGTTAATATATATATATATATATATATATATATATATATATATATATATATATATATATATATATATATATATATATATGAATCATTTTTTTACCCCGACCGGGACTCGAACCTAGGACTTATGATTACTAAGTCAAAGCACTACCACTAAACCTTTCTGTGGTGTAGTGGTAGCGCCTTGACTTAGTAATCATAAGTCCTAGGTTCGAGTCCCGGTCGGGGTAAAAAATGATTCATGTTTTCACATATATAATGTGCTTATTTGATATATATATATATATATATATATATATATATATATATATATATATATATATATATATATATATATATATATATATATAAATTAAGAAGAGGAGGAAGGAAGGAGAAAGGAAATAGTTTTAGTATAATAATTATTATATATCCACAACCCAGCCCACTAAGTGGTTTCTAATACTTAGGACAAATGTGAATGGCGTCTTTTTTTTTTTATTAATGTCGTATATTACCTCTTTCCCTTGGCTTACTTAACTATTAATCGGCTTAATGGAGTACCACACATCATAAGACGAAGGTTCCAACACCAATATCACGTACTCTAAATCATCGCATTATGGGTTTTCATTATCTGTACCTTCGAGCTTAAACACCCTCATTCATTTCCTCCTCCCACCTTTACTCATTTCTGTTCTGGTGTTCTGAGAGGCAAAGAGCAAGAAAAAAAAATCTAATTTTGTTTGGTAAGGAGAAGAAGGAGAGGTGCTTGACTTTGAGATAAAGAAAGAGAAGTTCTTTCTTTATGGGCATGGAATGGGGAAGAGGTGTTTGACTTTGAGACAAAAAGGAAAAAACTTCTAGTTTTGTGATGTAAGGAGAAGAGAGGTGTTTGACTTTGAGATCAAAGGTGAGAACTTCTTGTTATCCGAGGTAAGATAGATAGGGATAGGGTTTGACTCTGACATGAGGGGAGAATTTTTTGAGAGGTCAAGAAGGTGGGAGAAATCTAAGACTTCGAGATAGGAAGGGGAGAACTTCTAGCTTGGCGAGATAAGGAAAATTGGAGAGGTGTCGGCCTTTGAGAAAAGAACGGGAGAACTTCTTTTACTAAGAGCTAAGGAGAGGGAGAAGTGTTGGAGTTTGAAACGAGGGAGGTAAAGTGTTGAAATTTGAAATAAAAAAGGGGAAGTACTTGCTTTGTGAGGTATGGAGGGGAAAACGTATTGGACTTTGAGATTAGAGGGGAAGAACTTTTAATTTTGTGAAGTAAGGATGAGAAATGAGCTTGATATTCAGTTAACGTGTTTTTTTTTGTGTGCGTGTGAATTACTGGAAGAGAGATTTCTCATTTTTAGATAAAAAACAAAAAAAAAAGGAGAATTTCTAGTTTTATGAGGCAAGGAAGATTTGAGAGAAATCTTAGACTAAGAGAGGAAGGGGAAAACTCAAGGTTTGCATCGTAAGAAGGAGAAGAGGAAATGGACACTGTCTAAAGGAGGAGGAGAATTATTTTTGAGAGGTATGGAAGTGTGAAGGGTGTTGGGCATCGAGATGAGATTGGAAGAACTTCTAGTTTTGTGAAGTAAGGAAGGTGCAAAAGACCTACTCAACTCTGCCATTAGAGGAGAACTTTTTTGAAAGGTAAGGAAAAGAGGTGTGTTAGACTTAAATGCGAAGAAGTTCTATTTCTTCTGAGGTAAGAGGGGGAGGTGTGTGTTGGGCTTTGAGATAAAGGTGCTAAATTCTAGTTTTATGCGGTAAAGAAAAAGAAGGTCGTGTTTGACTTTGTGAGAAGGAGATATTGAAGGAATTTTTCTAGTCACGTTCTAGATTGTTAAAAAATGTGAGGAAGGAGAAGGGGATTCAGTGAAGACGTGGCAGGAGCTGGGTGAAAAGAATTAGGCGATTTGGTTATCTTAATTGCAACAGAGAGTAAGGCTTAAATAGAGTAGAAAGTAATTTTGTCTACAAAAGTGAATGTAAACATTCATCAATACTTAACTAAACTGACCAAAGTATTAACAGCCAAATAACGTACATGTTGGTAGGTGTGCAGTAGAGAGTACACAAAGAGCAAATATTAACTTTCATAATTATTCTAAGGCAAAGTCCACAGCCTTAACTGCTGTCTATGTTTTTATTATAATGCTGAACATTTCATTTTTTCATTACACTAACATTAAGCATAGTTATGACTCTTGACCTTTCTTGATATAATGAAAGAGCAAGACATGAGCTACACTACCAAAAATCATGTTACTGGAAGTTTT
>JAXCGZ010004306.1:0-2500 GCA_037179515.1 Halocaridina rubra
TGCATGTAACCTAATATGCTATAACATTAAAACACATGAAACACAATACAATATCACTGAAAAAAGAAACGAAATCAATTATCGTACTCAAAGAAATCATTTACCACACTTCTTAATATTTTTTTCTACCTGTGATGAACTAACAGAGCTAAACTTAAAAACCAAATATTACAAAACATCAAAACAGTTAAAGAACACAAAAAATACCAATGGCAAACCATATCTTCTATTATGATTCGGATTTGGTATTACGTCACGATCTCCCTTTTCTACTAAGGGCTAGGATGGTTGCCTTCTTGCGAAGGACTTATTTTGGAAGATGTAATCGTTACCCTGAGTGTATGCCCTTACTAACATGATATTTTTTTTTAATTGTGGTGAACTAACATAAGTGACGTAACCTAGTCCAACCCAACTTATTACATAAGTGACTTAACCTAGTCCACCCCAACTTATTACATACGTGACTTAACCTAGTCCAACCCAACTTATTACAAAAGTGACTTAACCTAGTCCAACCCAACTTATTATTGCATTATATCGCAACAGTGAAAAGGAACATTAAAATAATCATAGGAAAACCATGCTATCTAACATTGAAATCGTTGGAGTGTGTGAAAGTAAAAATTTATTAAGATTTAAGAGATTTTTAACTTCCAGTGAACTGACATATCTAACCTAACCAAAGTTAACCTATATTAATATTACATTATATCGAAACAGTAAAAAAAAAAAAATTAAAGAATCATCGGAAAATTATACTATCTGTCATCTAAATAGCTGAGGTGTGCTAAAGTAAACATTTACCAGGTATGATGAGAATACTTCATCAGTAGTCATCGTGGCTCAAGCGGTAGCGTCCGCGACTTTGAGGCGTCAGGTTGAGGGTTCGTACCCCGTCAAGGTCTGAGGTTAGCAAGGACATGCACTCAGGGTAACGATTACATCTGCCAAAACAAGTTCTTCGCAAGAAGGCAGCCGTCCTAGCCTTTGGTAGAAAAAGGAATCCGTGACGTAAAACCGGAGCGAATGAGATTACTTAATAATTGGAGGAATTAAATTTTATATTTAAAGGTATTTCGATATATTTCGTTACATTCAATAAATAGAATTAGCTTAATGAGTATTTTCTTAATGATGTGTTTAAATACCCATAAATTCCAGTTGGATTATAATGATACCATATAATCCGGACTGGAATTTTTTGGTGCGAGTTTATGACGCGGGTAAAGTGGAATAATTTAGAAAAAAATATGATTTTTGTTGGCGGTAAAAAGTTGAGGTTTTCTGGAAATGGAAAATGAAGAATTTTCATATATAAAATTTCCTTAAAGAAAACGGAGATCCATAATATATAATAATTATACATGTTCTCAAACATGAATATAAAGCTGTAAATATTCGTGCAGGTGTGTGTATTTATGCATGATTTCATGTATTCATGTATGTACACACGTAAGTACGTACATATATATGTATGTACAGATTAATAGAGAAAAAGTCAATATACGCAATCAACTCTCTCTCTCTCTCTCTCTCTCTCTCTCTCTCTCTCTCTCTCTCTCTCTCTCTCTCTCTCTCTCACTCCAACATCAACACTCCTACATGAAAAAAAATTTCAGCTCCTTCATAGTTCCCAACACATCACAAAGCTACCAAAAAATAAAAAAAATCTCTTGTATTATTCATATGGAAGAGACCTCTATGCAAATGCCTTATAGATTTTCAAATACTGTTGTAATATTCTGGTGGTTGCGTCCTCTCGCCTAATCTTATTGAAAACATGCCTAAGGAACGTATAAAAAATTATTTCAGTAGTTTTAAGGGAAATATTATGATGTATACGTGTATGTATGTATATACATATGTATGTATATGTATTTATGTATGTATGTATGTATGTATGTATGTATGTATGTATGTATGTATGTATTGCATGTGTACGTATGTATGCATGCCTGTACATATGCATTGTATGTGTATATATATGCAATTACCTAATTGTAATTACCTAACGCATGTAAGTATGTATTCATGTATATATGTATGTATTTATGAATATTAAGGTGCGCATATATTTATGTGTGAGCAGACAGAGGCGTTCATATATATATATATATATATATATATATATATATATATATATATATATATATATATATACACACACACATAAACTCCTCAGGAAAGTACAAGACATAGGTCTAAATGTACTCGGACATACAGTATTTCCCATTACACATATACAATATCAATGACATTAGAGGCATCTCTTACCAAAAGCCCCGCATCCATCGCAAATAAATAACCTCAGAAAAGTTGAACACAAAATGGAACCCGTCGGAAGCTTTAAATATATTTTAGTACAACTATATAAGATTAACGGAATAAATCTTTTTTCCTCTTATAGGTATTTTATATTGCGATGATGATATATTATATAACGCATATAAATATATAATATATAGATGTATTTCCAGATAGCGACGAGATAGATACA
>JAXCGZ010004306.1:7500-10000 GCA_037179515.1 Halocaridina rubra
AGTCATCATTAAAAAAAATATATATATATATATATATATGTGTGTGTGTGTGAGAGACATACTATCTTCGATCACCCATTCTCTGCCTAACCATAGAAGGTCATTATCAAACAATATATAAATAAATTATAAGTAAAAAAGTAAAGAAATATATGAAGGAATATATAAATAAATCGTCTAAGAATTAAAAAAAAATGATCAAATAAATAATGTATTCTCTGAGTTTTATGTTCCACGTGTAATAAAATATACAATTATTACAATTACACTATAATTTTAATCTTCTTTATTCCTATGTTTTAATTCCTGTTTCTTCTTTTTTTTTCTTGAATACCACATTGCATAAGTAATCTTCTTGTTCTTTTTCTCCTTCTGCTTCTTCTTGTTATCCTCCTCCTTCACCATATTTTTCATAAATAAGTTATACTTTTTCTTCTTATTATTCTTCATCACTAATATATTTCAAAGAAGCAATACATCTTCTTCTTCTGTTTCTTCTTCTTCTTCTTCTTCTTCCTCCTCCTCCTTCTCCTCCTCTTCTTCTTTCTTCTGTTTCTTCTTCTTCTTCTTCTTCTTCTTCTTCTTCTTCTTCTTCTTCCTCTTCTTCTTCTTCTATTCTCCAAATCACGATTGGAAATTGAGATTGGAAAGATATATAAACTACATTTTTCTCTCGAATCAGAAAATGATTCTCATTTCAGTCTCAAAAAAAAAATCATTCCTTTTCTCCCTCCCTCATCCCCCCAAATGGGGGTGAGAGGGGTAGAATGATGTACATATCTTCTTCAACGCCAATATGGTCTAAAGACATACAATAATGATGATGATGCCCTTGGGGGAGGGTCTCCTTTAAGCAGACCCTGAAGTCTACTTTCTGAATTCCTCCTCTTCTTCCTCTTTATTTTTCTTCTTCTTCTTCTTCTTCTTTCTTCTTTTTTCTTCTTCTTCTTCTTCATTATTATTATTATTATTATTATTATCATCATTATTATTATTATTATTATTATAATTTCCAATTCTTGTTTCTTCTTATTTTAATTTTCTTCTTCTAAAGCATTGGTTCCTTCTATTTTGTCTTCTTCTTTCTAAATAAACATTTTCCTCTTCTAAGCATCAATCTCTTCTTATCATGAAGTCTCTGCTCGTCTTCGTCTTCTTCTACTTCTTCTTCTTAGGCAATTCTTCTCCTTCTTCGTCTTTTTCTTTTTCTTCTTCTTCTTCTTCTTCTTCTTAGGCAATTCTTCTCCTTCTTCGTCTTCTTCTTTTTCTTCTTCATATTCTTTCTTCTTCTTCTTCTAAGGCAATTCTTCTCCTTCTTCGTCTTCTTCTTTTTCTTCTTCATATTCTTTCTTCTTCTTCTTATAAGGCAATTCTTCTCCTTCTTCGTCTCCTTTTTTCCTATGCATCAGGAGTTTCGTCTCATTTCTTCTCTTTCTTCTTCCACTTCGATTTCTTTTGATGACATAAATCTTATTCTTCGTTTTCTTCTTCTGCTTTTTTCAGATTGAACATCATCTTCTTCTTCTTCAAGGTCTTCTTCTTCATCTTCTCCTTCTTCTTCTTCTTCGAAGCATCAAGTTCTTTTCTTTTTTCTTTTTCATTGTCTCCAATTCCTTCCCTTCTCTTTCTTTTTCATTCTTTTTCTATTCATTGTTACACAGCTATTCCTTCACTCCAATTCTTCTTCCTCTATTTAATTATTAAATTCTAATTCTCTCTAAACAGGAGTTGCATGGAATTTTTTTTTATATTTTATTTTCGCTTTCTTTCTTCTCCATGTTTTGGGTTTCTTCGTTATTTTCTTCGCGATCTTCTTCTTGTCTTCTTCTATTATTCTTTGTATAATTTTTCATTTTTTTCTTCTTTAACATCAACGTTTTCTTTTCCAATCTTTAGTACTCATATATTTCTTAGTCACTACGTCTGCCAAAACAAGTCCTTCGTAAGTAGCCAACCGTCCTAGCCCTTGGTTGAAAAGGGAGTCCGTGACGTAAAACCGGAACAACAACATATTTCTTAGTCTTCTTCTTTACTATTCTCTTATCATATTCCTCTTCAGGGCTATTCCTCTTGCACCTCCTCCTCCTCCTCTTCCTCTTAGACTTAAAAGTATTTTCTACTCTTTTTATAAGCATTTCCGACTCCTAATTGTCTCTTTATAATCTTTTTCGTGTTCAAAAGGATTAGTCCTCCTCCTCCTTCTTCTTCTTTTTCTTCTTCTTCCTCTACTACGTCTCCCTTCCCTCTTCTTTGTCTTCTTCTTTTCAGTCTTTTGTCTGCTTCATATCGAGTAACTAACTCCTCCTCCTCCTCCTCTTCTTCTTTTTCTTCTTCCTCTACTCCGTCTCCCTTTCCTCTTCCTTTTGTCTTATGTCTGCTTCATTTCCAGTAACTAACTCCTCCTCCTCCTCCTCTTCTTCTTCTTCATCTACTCCGTCTCCCTTTCCTCTTCTTTGTCTTCTTCTTTTCGTTTTATGTCTGCTTCATTTCCAGTAACTAA
>JAXCGZ010004306.1:20000-47500 GCA_037179515.1 Halocaridina rubra
TTACAGAGACAGTCCCGATAATATACTTAGTTCAATAAATATTACGAGAGAGGAGGTAATAAAAGAAATAGATAAATTAAAGGCTCATAAATCTCCGGGACCTGATGGAATATATGCTAGAATATTAAAGGAATGCAAGGAAGAGCTTAGTTGTCCTCTAACTGCATTATTTAATAATTCAATAAAATTAGGATCGGTACCCATGGAGTGGAAATTGGCAGATGTGGTACCAATATTTAAAAAAGGAGAACGTGTTAAAAAGAATAATTATAGGCCGGTAAGTTTAACGTCAACAGTGGGTAAGATTCTAGAATCCATAATTGCAAATAAAATAAGGGCACATCTAGAATTACACAGACTGATAAAACTTTCACAACACGGGTTTCTTAAGGGTTTTTCGTGCCTTACAAACTTACTGTCTTTTTATTCAGAAGTTTACGAGGCAGTAGATTGTGGCAAAGAATATGATACAATATATCTAGATTTTAGCAAAGCTTTTGATAGAGTTCCTCACAAAAGATTAGTTAAAAAGCTGGAAGCTCATGGTATAGGAGGAGCTGTGCTCAGATGGATCAAACAATGGTTAAAAGACAGAAAACAGAGGGTTTGCATAAATGGAGAGAAATCAGAGTGGGGCTCGGTTACTAGCGGGGTACCACAAGGCTCGGTACTGGGTCCTCTATTATTCATCGTATATCTAAATGATCTGGATTCGGATATCAGTAGTAACCTAAGTAAATTCGCAGACGACACTAAAATAGGTAGAACTATAAATGGAAAAGAAGACATTCATGCTTTACAGGAAGATCTAAATAGATTATCTGAATGGTCGGACAAATGGCAAATGGAATTTAATGTTGAAAAATGTAAAGTAGTTAAAATGGGTACTATAAAAGACAATACTAGTTATAAGCTAAATAACCATGAAATCATGAGTTCTCAGTGTGAAAGGGATTTGGGAGTTCTTGTGAGTAGTAGTCTTAAGCCAAGAGAGCAATGCACAGCAGTCAGAAATAAAGCAAACAGAATTTTAGGATTTATCTCAAGAAGCGTCAGCAATAGGACGGAAAAAGTTATTTTGCAGCTCTATCTTGCATTAGTTAGGCCCCATTTAGATTATGCTGTGCAATTCTGGTCACCCTATTATAGAATGGAAATTGAATTCTTGGAGAGAGTGCAACGAAGAATGACCAAGATGATACACAATATCAGAAATCTACCATATGAGGACAGATTAAAAAAACTTAATCTACATTCTCTAGAGAGGCGAAGAGTTAGGGGGGATATGATTGAAGTGTATAAATGGTTTAAAGGGATTAACAAGGGAGATATTAATAAAGTTTTAAAAATTCATGATCAAACCAGAACTCGTAACAATGGATTTAAGCTTGATAAATTTAGGTTCAGAAGGGAAATTGGTAAAAATTGGTTTGGTAATAGAGTAGCTGATGCATGGAACAAGCTTCCTAGTATGATAGTAAATGCCAATACCTTAGACACCTTCAAATGTAGATTAGATAGACATATGACAGAGGTAGGGTGGGTATGAATAGGTTAGTGCTTATTAGAAAAATCATAAAAAGAAAAATAGAATAAATAAGTAAAGTAGAATAGAATAGGTTAGACATGCTGAAAATACAATTCAAAAATGGAGCTGCCTCGTGTGTGCCAGTAGGCATGTTGCAGTGTCCTCTATTCTTATGTTCTTATGTAAATAGATGGGTAAGTAACTTCAGTAAGTAGATGCACAGACAGATATCCACATAAAGGGGCACAGAGATAGGTATTGCCTATCAATGCTAGGTTAGTATTAATTAACCACTCCCCAAATCCTCACTTAAACAATATTCCTCTTTTTTTATATAACATTTCAAGTCTTTTCCTAATTAAGGGAATATTGCTTAATAGATAGTCAAGTGCTCAGGATAGAACAGACTTCATAAATGAGTCAATACACCTAATCTTCTCTAATCCCCAATTGTCTCTAGATTAATCAGTCCCCAAATCCTCATTAATCTTATATTCCCCTATTTATGCAATATGTAATTTGTCTTTACCTATCAAAGGGAATATATAAATAATTGTTCAAAGCAAAAACTTGCTAATCTTCTCTGAACTCAATTAAATTCATTTTCTAATCACATAATACTTACTAAACTTAATTTTTATTGTTTTTTTTTTCTAGTTAAGGAAATATATGCCAACAAGTGATCAACTAGTCAAGACGAGATCGGCTTCAGGGTAATTCACCAGGGGTCCGAAATACTCATCTTTTCTAAGTTCAATTAATCCCTGGATTAATCAGTCGTTCAGGCTATTCTGATATTGAGTTCTTTCTTTTTTTATAAAATATATATATATATTTTAATCCTTTTTTCTAATGAGAATTTGTATAATCAGCTGTTCAAAATGAAACGGGATTCATAAAATAGTAAAAAAAAGCTAATCTTCACTAATCTTATATAATCCCCGGATTGAACACTCCCTAACCTTAAATTTCTTTTTGTTCTTAATTTTAGACATATTAACTGGGAAACCATAACAGGTGATAGTAGCTCTAAGGAGTTTTTGGAAGTAGTAGAAGACAATTTCCTTTCTCAGCATGTACATGAAGCAACACGGGGGGTGAATACACTAGATTTAGTTCTTAGTAATAGAGAGAATATGGTTACAAATTCAGAAGTTGGTGAAAAATTGGGCAACAGTGACCATGATTCCATTAGATTTAACATCATTTTCAAGGAAACTATGAAGGAAAATAAGAATATTGTTCCAAACTTTAGAGCAGGAGAGTTTGAGGGCTTAAAAACTAAATTATCTAATGAGGTATGGGAAGGGATTTCTGGGGTACAGATGTGGGTAGTTAATCCAGCAGGTCAGGTCGCAGGTAGCGGATTACCCCGAAATTTGAGTACCACATGCCAAGGATTATCACAAGATAAGATCAATACATTAAATTCTCTCACAGGAAAGAACAGCAGCCCGTCAGTTAATATAAATTTGGATGAGGAATATAACAATTTTGTCATGACTCTTAAGAATAGTCAGAGAGACTACATTCCCATGAAACATTGCAGATCAAGAAAAAATGACCCTAAATGGATGAACAATAGAATAAAGAATCTTATAGGTATTAAAAGAGGAATATACAGGAAACTAAAAATAGGTGAAGAGCAGGTGAGGCAGCAATATATACAGTTAAACATAAGAACTTAAGAATAGAGGACACTGCAACATGCCTACTGGCACACACGAGGCAGCTCCATTTTTGAATTGTATTTTCAGCATGTCTAACCTATTCTATTCTATCTACTTATTTATTCTGTTGTTCTTTTTATGATTTTTCCAATAAGCACTAACCTATTCATACCTACCCTACCTCTGTCATATGTCTATCTAATCTACATTTGAAGGTGTCTAAGGTATTGGCATTTACTATCCTACTAGGAAGCTTGTTCCATGCATCAGCTACTCTATTACCAAACCAATTTTTACCAATTTCCCTTCTGAACCTAAATTTATCAAGCTTAAATCCATTATTGCGAGTTCTGGTTTGATCATGAATTTTTAAAACTTTATTAATATCTCCCTTGTTAATCCCTTTAAACCATTTATACACTTCAATCATATCCCCCCTAACTCTTCGCCTCTCTAGAGAATGTAGATTAAGTTTTTTTAATCTGTCCTCATATGGTAGATTTCTGATATTGTGTATCATCTTGGTCATTCTTCGTTGCACTCTCTCCAAGGATTCAATTTCCATTCTATAATAGGGTGACCAGAATTGCACAGCATAATCTAAATGGGGCCTAACTAATGCAAGATAGAGCTGCAAAATAACTTTTTCCGTCCTATTGCTGACGCTTCTTGAGATAAATCCTAAAATTCTGTTTGCTTTATTTCTGACTGCTGTGCATTGCTCTCTTGGCTTAAGACTACTACTCACAAGAACTCCCAAATCCCTTTCACACTGAGAACTCATGATTTCATGGTTATTTAGCTTATAACTAGTATTGTCTTTTATAGTACCCATTTTAACTACTTTACATTTTTCAACATTAAATTCCATTTGCCATTTGTCCGACCATTCAGATAATCTATTTAGATCTTCCTGTAAAGCATGAATGTCTTCTTTTCCATTTATAGTTCTACCTATTTTAGTGTCGTCTGCGAATTTACTTAGGTTACTACTGATATCCGAATCCAGATCATTTAGATATACGATGAATAATAGAGGACCCAGTACCGAGCCTTGTGGTACCCCGCTTGTAACCGAGCCCCACTCTGATTTCTCTCCATTTATGCAAACCCTCTGTTTTCTGTCTTTTAACCATTGTTTGATCCATCTGAGCACAGCTCCTCCTATACCATGAGCTTCCAGCTTTTTAACTAATCTTTTGTGAGGAACTCTATCAAAAGCTTTGCTAAAATCTAGATATATTGTATCATATTCTTTGCCACAATCTACTGCCTCGTAAACTTCTGAATAAAAAGACAGTAAGTTTGTAAGGCACGAAAAACCCTTAAGAAACCCGTGTTGTGAAAGTTTTATCAGTCTGTGTAATTCTAGATGTGCCCTTATTTTATTTGCAATTATGGATTCTAGAATCTTACCCACTGTTGACGTTAAACTTACCGGCCTATAATTATTCATTTTAACACGTTCTCCTTTTTTAAATATTGGTACCACATCTGCCAATTTCCACTCCATGGGTACCGATCCTAATTTTATTGAATTATTAAATAATGCAGTTAGAGGACAACTAAGCTCTTCCTTGCATTCCTTTAATATTCTAGCATATATTCCATCAGGTCCCGGAGATTTATGAGCCTTTAATTTATCTATTTCTTTTATTACCTCCTCTCTCGTAATATTTATTGAACTAAGTATATTATCGGGACTGTCTCTGTAAATGGATTCTACTTCCGGAATATATTCCAAGTTTTCATTTGTAAATACAGATAAGAAATAATCATTTAAACATGTACACATCACTTTATCGTCATCTGTGATATGGCCATTGGCTACTTCAATTGGTCCGACTTTTTCCTTAAATTTTGTTTGATAATGTTGATAAAACCCTTTAGGATTTTCTTTAGCTTCTCCTGCTATTCGAACTTCGTATTTTCTTTTCGACTCTCTAACTATCTTTTTAACTTCCCTGTTTAACTGTATATATTGCTGCCTCACCTGCTCTTCACCTCTTTTTAGTTTCCTGTATATTCCTCTTTTAATACCTATAAGATTCTTTATTCTATTGTTCATCCATTTAGGGTCATTTTTTCTTGATCTGCAATGTTTCATGGGAATATAGTCTCTCTGACTATTCTTAAGAGTCATGACAAAATTGTTATATTCCTCATCCAAATTTATATTAACTGACGGGCTGCTGTTCTTTCCTGTGAGAGAATTTAATGTATTGATCTTATCTTATGGAGTGGAAATTGGCAGATGTGGTACCAATATTTAAAAAAGGAGAACGTGTTAAAATGAATAATTATAGGCCGGTAAGTTTAACGTCAACAGTGGGTAAGATTCTAGAATCCATAATTGCAAATAAAATAAGGGCACATCTAGAATTACACAGACTGATAAAACTTTCACAACACGGGTTTCTTAAGGGTTTTTCGTGCCTTACAAACTTACTGTCTTTTTATTCAGAAGTTTACGAGGCAGTAGATTGTGGCAAAGAATATGATACAATATATCTAGATTTTAGCAAAGCTTTTGATAGAGTTCCTCACAAAAGATTAGTTAAAAAGCTGGAAGCTCATGGTATAGGAGGAGCTGTGCTCAGATGGATCAAACAATGGTTAAAAGACAGAAAACAGAGGGTTTGCATAAATGGAGAGAAATCAGAGTGGGGCTCGGTTACTAGCGGGGTACCACAAGGCTCGGTACTGGGTCCTCTATTATTCATCGTATATCTAAATGATCTGGATTCGGATATCAGTAGTAACCTAAGTAAATTCGCAGACGACACTAAAATAGGTAGAAATATAAATGGAAAAGAAGACATTCATGCTTTACAGGAAGATCTAAATAGATTATCTGAATGGTCGGACAAATGGCAAATGGAATTTAATGTTGAAAAATGTAAAGTAGTTAAAATGGGTACTATAAAAGACAATACTAGTTATAAGAACATAAGAACATAAGAATAGAGGACACTGCAACATGCCTACTGGCACACACGAGGCAGCTCCATTTTTGAATTGTATTTTCAGCATGTCTAACCTATTCTATTCTACTCTACTTATTTATTCTGTTTTTCTTTTTATGATTTTTCTAATAAGCACTAACCTAATCATACCCACCCTACCTCTGTCATATGTCTATCTAATCTACATTTGAAGGTGTCTAAGGTATTGGCATTTACTATCCTACTAGGAAGCTTGTTCCATGCATCAGCTACTCTATTACCAAACCAATTTTTACCAATTTCCCTTCTGAACCTAAATTTATCAAGCTTAAATCCATTATTGCGAGTTCTGGTTTGATCATGAATTTTTAAAACTTTATTAATATCTCCCTTGTTAATCCCTTTAAACCATTTATACACTTCAATCATATCCCCCCTAACTCTTCGCCTCTCTAGAGAATGTAGATTAAGTTTTTTTAATCTGTCCTCATATGGTAGATTTCTGATATTGTGTATCATCTTGGTCATTCTTCGTTGCACTCTCTCCAAGGATTCAATTTCCATTCTATAATAGGGTGACCAGAATTGCACAGCATAATCTAAATGGGGCCTAACTAATGCAAGATAGAGCTGCAAAATAACTTTTTCCGTCCTATTGCTGACGCTTCTTGAGATAAATCCTAAAATTCTGTTTGCTTTATTTCTGACTGCTGTGCATTGCTCTCTTGGCTTAAGACTACTACTCACAAGAACTCCCAAATCCCTTTCACACTGAGAACTCATGATTTCATGGTTATTTAGCTTATAACTAGTATTGTCTTTTATAGTACCCATTTTAACTACTTTACATTTTTCAACATTAAATTCCATTTGCCATTTGTCTGACCATTCAGATAATCTATTTAGATCTTCCTGTAAAGCATGAATGTCTTCTTTTCCATTTATAGTTCTACCTATTTTAGTGTCGTCTGCGAATTTACTTAGGTTACTACTGATATCCGAATCCAGATCATTTAGATATACGATGAATAATAGAGGACCCAGTACCGAGCCTTGTGGTACCCCGCTTGTAACCGAGCCCCACTCTGATTTCTCTCCATTTATGCAAACCCTCTGTTTTCTGTCTTTTAACCATTGTTTGATCCATCTGAGCACAGCTCCTCCTATACCATGAGCTTCCAGCTTTTTAACTAATCTTTTGTGAGGAACTCTATCAAAAGCTTTGCTAAAATCTAGATATATTGTATCATATTCTTTGCCACAATCTACTGCCTCGTAAACTTCTGAATAAAAAGACAGTAAGTTTGTAAGGCACGAAAAACCCTTAAGAAACCCGTGTTGTGAAAGTTTTATCAGTCTGTGTAATTCTAGATGTGCCCTTATTTTATTTGCAATTATGGATTCTAGAATCTTACCCACTGTTGACGTTAAACTTACCGGCCTATAATTATTCTTTTTAACACGTTCTCCTTTTTTAAATATTGGTACCACATCTGCCAATTTCCACTCCATGGGTACCGATCCTAATTTTATTGAATTATTAAATAATGCAGTTAGAGGACAACTAAGCTCTTCCTTGCATTCCTTTAATATTCTAGCATATATTCCATCAGGTCCCGGAGATTTATGAGCCTTTAATTTATCTATTTCTTTTATTACCTCCTCTCTCGTAATATTTATTGAACTAAGTATATTATCGGGACTGTCTCTGTAAATGGATTCTACTTCCGGAATATTTTCCAAGTTTTCATTTGTAAATACAGATAAGAAATAATCATTTAAACATGTACACATCACTTTATCGTCATCTGTGATATGGCCATTGGCTACTTCAATTGGTCCGACTTTTTCCTTAAATTTTGTTTGATAATGTTGATAAAACCCTTTAGGATTTTCTTTAGCTTCTCCTGCTATTCTAACTTCGTATTTTCTTTTCGACTCTCTAACTATCTTTTTAACTTCCCTGTTTAACTGTATATATTGCTGCCTCACCTGCTCTTCACCTCTTTTTAGTTTCCTGTATATTCCTCTTTTAATACCTATAAGATTCTTTATTCTATTGTTCATCCATTTAGGGTCATTTTTTCTTGATCTGCAATGTTTCATGGGAATATAGTCTCTCTGACTATTCTTAAGAGTCATGACAAAATTTTTATATTCCTCATCCAAATTTATATTAACTGACGGGCTGCTGTTCTTTCCTGTGAGAGAATTTAATGTATTGATCTTATCTTGTGATAATCCTTGGCATGTGGTACCCAAATTTCGGGGTAATCCGCTACCTGCGACCTGACCTGCTGGATTAACTACCCACATCTGTACCCCAGAAATCCCTTCCCATACCTCATTAGATAATTTAGTTTTTAAGCCCTCAAAATCTCCTGCTCTAAAGTTTGGAACAATATTCTTATTTTCCTTTATAGTTTCCTTGAAAATTATGTTAAATCTAATGGAATCATGGTCACTGTTGCCCAATTTTTCACCAACTTCTAAATTTGTAACCATATTCTCTCTATTACTAAGAACTAAATCTAGTGTATTCACCCCCCGTGTTGCTTCATGTACATGCTGAGAAAGGAAATTGTCTTCTACTACTTCCAAAAACTCCTTAGAGCTACTATCACCTGTTATGGTTTCCCAGTTAATATGTCTAAAATTAAAATCGCCTACAATGCAAACTCTATTTGACCTGCTCACTTTAGAAATTTCATCGTATATAACTTGCGACTCTATATTATCTAGATCAGGTGGTCTGTAGACTACTCCTACAACTAGACTTTCTATATTATTTTTAATTTCAACCCATAAGGTTTCTGAATTTAGATTTGTCTTAATTCCAGACTTAATGCAGCTTCTGAGGCTATCTTTAATATACATAATTACCCCTCCCCCTCTTTTATCTGCACTACGATCAGTATTATAAAGTTTATATCCAGTAATTATGTACTCAGCTTTAAGGTGTTTGCTTTCTAATTTAATCCAACTTTCACTAATGCATATTATATCCGGTCTCTCACTACATACTATGGCTCTCAGTTCTTCTATCTTGTTACCTAAACTACGGCTATTTGTATAATATACTTTTAAACTTTCTCTAGCTTCACCCTTCTTGTGGCTATTCTTTTTGTTAATATTTGTTCTATGTAACAAATGGTTCTTATCCTTAGACTCCCAGTTATTTGACCCACTATTTACTGAACCTTTACTGACTAATTTCTCTGCACAAGTATTAATCATTTCATTATTTGTGTCTAACAAAACCCCCCTACCTCTCTGTCTATCATACCAGCCAATACCGAGACACCTGAATTAGAAAGATGCACTCCATCCCTTGCATACATATGCTTACAACTAGTGAAGTGATCCCACCCGTCTATAAAACCTATATTATTCTCCCGACAGAAGACTTTCATCCTAGCATTTACTCCTATAGCTCGAGACCACCACTCTGAACTTTGGCTAAGCCTAGGGAGAATACCACACATCACAGGAACTGCACCCCTTTTCCTAATCTTATCCAGGGCTTGTCTATACAACCTAATCAGCTCTTCACTTCTACCATCCTGCACGTCATTTCCCCCAGCTATCAAACAAACAACATCTTTTTTCTCAATCCAGCTATTTATTGACTCACCCACCTTCTTCATACCTGCTCCAGGGAAAAAATATTTTCCTCTAACTCTATAAACTAAATAACCATGAAATCATGAGTTCTCAGTGTGAAAGGGATTTGGGAGTTCTTGTGAGTAGTAGTCTTAAGCCAAGAGAGCAATGCACAGCAGTCAGAAATAAAGCAAACAGAATTTTAGGATTTATCTCAAGAAGCGTCAGCAATAGGACGGAAAAAGTTATTTTGCAGCTCTATCTTGCATTAGTTAGGCCCCATTTAGATTATGCTGTGCAATTCTGGTCACCCTATTATAGAATGGAAATTGAATCCTTGGAGAGAGTGCAACGAAGAATGACCAAGATGATACACAATATCAGAAATCTACCATATGAGGACAGATTAAAAAAACTTAATCTACATTCTCTAGAGAGGCGAAGAGTTAGGGGGGATATGATTGAAGTGTATAAATGGTTTAAAGGGATTAACAAGGGAGATATTAATAAAGTTTTAAAAATTCATGATCAAACCAGAACTCGTAATAATGGATTTAAGCTTGATAAATTTAGGTTCAGAAGGGAAATTGGTAAAAATTGGTTTGGTAATAGAGTAGCTGATGCATGGAACAAGCTTCCTAGTATGATAGTAAATGCCAATACCTTAGACACCTTCAAATGTAGATTAGATAGACATATGACAGAGGTAGGGTGGGTATGAATAGGTTAGTGCTTATTAGAAAAATCATAAAAAGAAAAACAGAATAAATAAGTAGAGTAGAATAGAATAGGTTAGACATGCTGAAAATACAATTCAAAAATGGAGCTGCCTCGTGTGTGCCAGTAGGCATGTTGCAGTGTCCTCTATTCTTATGTTCTTATGATAATCCTTGGCATGTGGTACCCAAATTTCGGGGTAATCCGCTACCTGCGACCTGACCTGCTGGATTAACTACCCACATCTGTACCCCAGAAATCCCTTCCCATACCTCATTAGATAATTTAGTTTTTAAGCCCTCAAAATCTCCTGCTCTAAAGTTTGGAACAATATTCTTATTTTCCTTTATAGTTTCCTTGAAAATTATGTTAAATCTAATGGAATCATGGTCACTGTTGCCCAATTTTTCACCAACTTCTAAATTTGTAACCATATTCTCTCTATTACTAAGAACTAAATCTAGCGTATTCACCCCCCGTATTGCTTCATGTACATGCTGAGAAAGGAAATTGTCTTCTACTACTTCCAAAAACTCCTTAGAGCTACTATCACCTGTTATGGTTTCCCAGTTAATATGTCTAAAATTAAAATCGCCTACAATGCAAACTCTATTTGACCTGCTCACTTTAGAAATTTCATCGTATATAACTTGCGACTCTATATTATCTAGATCAGGTGGTCTGTAGACTACTCCTACAACTAGACTTTCTATATTATTTTTAATTTCAACCCATAAGGTTTCTGAATTTAGATTTGTCTTAATTCCAGACTTAATGCAGCTTCTGAGGCTATCTTTAATATACATAATTACCCCTCCCCCTCTTTTATCTGCACTACGATCAGCATTATAAAGTTTATATCCTGTAATTATGTACTCAGCTTTAAGGTGTTTGCTTTCTAATTTAATCCAACTTTCACTAATGTATATTATATCCGGTCTCTCACTACATACTAAGACTCTCAGTTCTTCTATCTTGTTACCTAAACTACGGCTATTTGTATAATATACTTTTAAACTTTCTCTAGCTTCACCCTTCTTGTGGCTATTCTTTTTGTTAATATTTGTTCTATGTAACAAATGGTTCTTATCCTTAGACTCCCAGTTATTTGACCCACTATTTACTGAACCCTTACTGACTAATTTCTCTGCACAAGTATTAATCATTTCATTATTTGTGTCTAACAAAACCCCCCTACCTCTCTGTCTATCATACCAGCCAATACCGAGACACCTGAATTAGAAAGATGCACTCCATCCCTTGCATACATATGCTTACGACTAGTGAAGTGATCCCACCCGTCTATAAAACCTATATTATTCTCCCGACAGAAGACTTTCATCCTAGCATTTACTCCTATAGCTCGAGACCACCACTCTGAACTTTGGCTAAGCCTAGGGAGAATACCACACATCACAGGAACTGCACCCCTTTTCCTAATCTTATCCAGGGCTTGTCTATACAACCTAATCAGCTCTTCACTTCTACCATCCTGCACGTCATTTCCCCCAGCTATCAAACAAACAACATCTTTTTTCTCAATCCAGCTATTTATTGACTCACCCACCTTCTTCATACCTGCTCCAGGGAAAAAATATTTTCCTCTAACTCTATGCCTGAGTTTCCTGTCTACATATCTGCATAGTGAATCCCCTACAATTACCAAAGAACGAGACTTATCCGGAGGATGGGTTACTCCGACCTTGGGAGACTTACCTAGGCTCTTGACCTGAGAGCTTTTCCCACTTCCATTTTTACGATCGCTAGTACACCTATCTGACTCTATGGTTCCTGAAGAATTACTGCCACCACTGTCACATTCATCTCTAAGTGACCTAAATGAATTAGCAACCTGTAGTCTAAAAGTATCATTTTTCTTAAGAACCATTTTCGTTGAACCCTTATTCACAACTTTCCAGTCGTCTTCATTATTCAATCGACCCTTCCTGGTTAACACCTCTACTTTACCTCTCAGATCCCTGTTCTCCTCAGCTAAGGATCTGACCTCCTGCCTGACTGCGGCCAACTCATTTCTTAAATTAAAAATGAGTTTGCTTGCGCCAGACGAGGACAAATCCCCAGCACAGCCACAAACAGCACCAACAACGACACCACCACCAACACCACTACCACTAACACCACCACTCTCCATTGTACTAAGTTTGGTCAAGATTACAGCTACTGGAAGCACGTCCTCACTGGATGAACCCAGGAACTAAACTGATGAACCCAGGAACTAAACTGATGAACCCAGGAACTAAACTGTGAACCCAGGAAGTTAAAAAGATAGTTAGAGAGTCGAAAAGAAATACGAAGTTAGAATAGCAGGAGAAGCTAAAGAAAATCCTAAAGGGTTTTATCAACATTATCAAACAAAATTTAAGGAAAAAGTCGGACCAATTGAAGTAGCCAATGGCCATATCACAGATGACGATAAAGTGATGTGTACATGTTTAAATGATTATTTCTTATCTGTATTTACAAATGAAAACTTGGAAAATATTCCGGAAGTAGAATCCATTTACAGAGACAGTCCCGATAATATACTTAGTTCAATAAATATTACGAGAGAGGAGGTAATAAAAGAAATAGATAAATTAAAGGCTCATAAATCTCCGGGACCTGATGGAATATATGCTAGAATATTAAAGGAATGCAAGGAAGAGCTTAGTTGTCCTCTAACTGCATTATTTAATAATTCAATAAAATTAGGATCGGTACCCATGGAGTGGAAATTGGCAGATGTGGTACCAATATTTAAAAAAGGAGAACGTGTTAAAATGAATAATTATAGGCCGGTAAGTTTAACGTCAACAGTGGGTAAGATTCTAGAATCCATAATTGCAAATAAAATAAGGGCACATCTAGAATTACACAGACTGATAAAACTTTCACAACACGGGTTTCTTAAGGGTTTTTCGTGCCTTACAAACTTACTGTCTTTTTATTCAGAAGTTTACGAGGCAGTAGATTGTGGCAAAGAATATGATACAATATATCTAGATTTTAGCAAAGCTTTTGATAGAGTTCCTCACAAAAGATTAGTTAAAAAGCTGGAAGCTCATGGTATAGGAGGAGCTGTGCTCAGATGGATCAAACAATGGTTAAAAGACAGAAAACAGAGGGTTTGCATAAATGGAGAGAAATCAGTGGGGCTCGGTTACTAGCGGGGTACCACAAGGCTCGGTACTGGGTCCCCTATTATTCATCGTATATCTAAATGATCTGGATTCGGATATCAGTAGTAACCTAAGTAAATTCGCAGACGACACTAAAATAGGTAGAACTATAAATGGAAAAGAAGACATTCATGCTTTACAGGAAGATCTAAATAGATTATCTGAATGGTCGGACAAATGGCAAATGGAATTTTATGTTGAAAAATGTAAAGTAGTTAAAATGGGTACTATAAAAGACAATACTAGTTATAAGCTAAATAACCATGAAATCATGAGTTCTCAGTGTGAAAGGGATTTGGGAGTTCTTGTGAGTAGTAGTCTTAAGCCAAGAGAGCAATGCACAGCAGTCAGAAATAAAGCACACAGAATTTTAGGATTTATCTCAAGAAGCGTCAGCAATAGGACGGAAAAAGTTATTTTGCAGCTCTATCTTGCATTAGTTAGGCCCCATTTAGATTATGCTGTGCAATTCTGGTCACCCTATTATAGAATGGAAATTGAATCCTTGGAGAGAGTGCAACGAAGAATGACCAAGATGATACACAATATCAGAAATCTACCATATGAGGACAGATTAAAAAAACTTAATCTACATTCTCTAGAGAGGCGAAGAGTTAGGGGGGATATGATTGAAGTGTATAAATGGTTTAAAGGGATTAACAAGGGAGATATTAATAAAGTTTTAAAAATTCATGATCAAACCAGAACTCGTAATAATGGATTTAAGCTTGATAAATTTAGGTTCAGAAGGGAAATTGGTAAAAATTGGTTTGGTAATAGAGTAGCTGATGCATGGAACAAGCTTCCTAGTAGGATAGTAAATGCCAATACCTTAGACACCTTCAAATGTAGATTAGATAGACATATGACAGAGGTAGGGTGGGTATGAATAGGTTAGTGCTTATTAGAAAAATCATAAAAAGAAAAACAGAATAAATAAGTAGAGTAGAATAGAATAGGTTAGACATGCTGAAAATACAATTCAAAAATGGAGCTGCCTCGTGTGTGCCAGTAGGCATGTTGCAGTGTCCTCTATTCTTATGTTCTTATGTTCTTAATTCTGGTCACCCTATTATAGAATGGAAATTGAATCCTTGGAGAGAGTGCAGCGAAGAATGACCAAGATGATACACAATATCAGAAATCTACCATATGAGGACAGATTAAAAAAAACTTAATCTACATTCTCTAGAGAGGCGAAGAGTTAGGGGGGATATGATTGAAGTGTATAAATGGTTTAAAGGGATTAACAAGGGAGATATTAATAAAGTTTTCAAAATTCATGATCAAACCAGAACTCGTAATAATGGATTTAAGCTTGATAAATTTAGGTTCAGAAGGGAAATTGGTAAAAATTGGTTTGGTAATAGAGTAGCTGATGCATGGAACAAGCTTCCTAGTATGATAGTAAATGCCAATACCTTAGACACCTTCAAATGTAGATTAGATAGACATATGACAGAGGTAGGGTGGGTATGAATAGGTTAGTGCTTATTAGAAAAATCATAAAAAGAAAAATAGAATAAATAAGTAGAGTAGAATAGAATAGGTTAGACATGCTGAAAATACAATTCAAAAATGGAGCTGCCTCGTGTGTGCCAGTAGGCATGTTGCAGTGTCCTCTATTCTTATGTTCTTAACATTTAACAATTCTTAGGAAGAATTATAAGGTAATTATATGATTAACTGTTCAAGGCAGAACGGTTTCATAAATTGTCGAAATAGTTAATCTTCTTCAAGCTTCATTAATCCCCATATTAATCAATCCCCAATCCTAATTTACCATAAATTCTCCTCTCATATGATATTTAAGAAGTATTTTTCTTCTGAAAGGTCCACATGGTAAATAAATGATTAACTGTTTAAAACAAATCCAGCATCATAAAATGCCCAAACAGTTAATCTCCTCTAATCTCAATTAATACCCGGATTAATCACTCCACAAATCCCACGTGACCTTAATTCCCCCTTCTTACATGACATTTAAATTGTCTTTCTAAAGTAGAGGAACATACATAGAAAAATAATGATTAACTCGCCCGTCCTTCTCGAAGGGAATTAGAAATGGATTAAAAACATCTGATCTTATCTAATCCCTACTAATTGTCAGATTAGTCAACTTCCCATAGCTGTTAATCTTACTATGTATTTTGATACAGCACGAAAAAGTCTTCTATTTCATACATACATACATACATATACAGTGGCTAATACAGTGGTAACGCGCTGGCTTCGCATTCACGAGGTCGAGAGATCGGTTCCCGTCCAAGACCGAGAGTTTAAGCTGTTTACTGGCAGGTTACTGCTGTGGCTGGTCACCACAGTGGGGGTTGGGACTTGCCCCGGCTGACGAATACCCATTGTATAATGGAAATAAAGGTTTATTATTATTATTATTATTATTATTATTATTATTATTATTATTGTAAAAGAGGAGGACGAGTCAAAGCACACAAACATTCACCAAAAGTCAATTTATCCTAATCTCTCCTCTTAGCTCCTTGGGAATAATGGGATCACCACAACTCCTTCTACCACCACCACACCGCTTGGGTCATCCACCGGGATAGAGGATTAGGCTCTTCTACCTTGGGGTCAGACAACAGCAGCTAGTTACCCCTATTTCTTCGCTTCACGGCAAATCTCACCCCCAAATCCTTCCAGTAAGGGGAAATATGAAAAATGAACGATACATAATGAAAAATAAAGGCCAGGGGTGATATTTTCAACTATCGTCTCCCCCTGAATTAAATTTAATGGAAGGCTATCCTTCTCACTGAGGGAATGAATTAAGAATTATGGGAAAAAAAACTGAACGATACACAATGAAAAGGGCAACAGGAAAATTATTTCCGGGTATCATAAGCGAGGGGACTGTGAATGGTATTTAAGTATATGAGTAAATGTTACTATAAACAGGAGTTATGGGAACTCGATTTCTCAGAGTCAAAGGACAAAAATATTACCTCCGTGTTCCCTGCGCGTCGTGAAAGTCAATAAAATGGGTGTAGCGATTGGATTTGAAGGCCCTCATTGTAATTTCCTACTGTGGGACGGAGCGAGGGGAGTGGAAAGCCCTCATATGTACTTTGCACCCGTGCGAGTCAGGGACAAAAATACCACCACCATGTTCCCCTGCAGGTAGCAAATTCAATAAAATGGGGCGGAGCGAGAGGAGTGGGAAGCCCTCTATGTACTTTTGTACCCGTGCGAGTCAGGGACAAAAATACCACCACCATGTCCCCCTGCAGGTAGCAAATTCAATAAAATGGGGCGGAGCGAGAGGAGTGGGAAGCCCTCATTTATACTTTGGACCCGTGCGAGTCAGGGAAAAATACCACCACCATGTTCCCCTGCGGGTAGCAAAGTTAACAAAATGGGGCGGAGTGAGGGAACTGAGAAGCCCCCAGTGGTAGCTTCCTCTTGTTAAGAACATAAGAACATAAGAATAGAGGACACTGCAACATGCCTACTGGCACACACGAGGCAGCTCCATTTTTGAATTGTATTTTCAGCATGTCTAACCTATTCTATTCTACTCTACTTATTTATTCTGTTTTTCTTTTTATGATTTTTCTAATAAGCACTAACCTATTCATACCTACCCTACCTCTGTCATATGTCTATCTAATCTACATTTGAAGGTGTCTAAGGTATTGGCATTTACTATCATACTAGGAAGCTTGTTCCATGCATCAGCTACTCTATTACCAAACCAATTTTTACCAATTTCCCTTCTGAACCTAAATTTATCAAGCTTAAATCCATTATTACGAGTTCTGGTTTGATCATGAATTTTTAAAACTTTATTAATATCTCCCTTGTTAATCCCTTTAAACCATTTATACACTTCAATCATATCCCCCCTAACTCTTCGCCTCTCTAGAGAATGTAGATTAAGTTTTTTTAATCTGTACTCATATGGTAGATTTCTGATATTGTGTATCATCTTGGTCATTCTTCGTTGCACTCTCTCCAAGGATTCAATTTCCATTCTATAATAAGGTGACCAGAATTGCACAGCATAATCTAAATGGGGCCTAACTAATGCAAGATAGAGCTGCAAAATAACTTTTTCCGTCCTATTGCTGACGCTTCTTGAGATAAATCCTAAAATTCTGTTTGCTTTATTTCTAACTGCTGTGCATTGCTCTCTTGGCTTAAGACTACTACTCACAAGAACTCCCAAATCCCTTTCACACTGAGAACTCATGATTCCATGGTTATTTAGCTTATAACTAGTATTGTCTTTTATAGTACCCATTTTAACTACTTTACATTTTTCAACATTAAATTCCATTTGCCATTTGTCCGACCATTCAGATAATCTATTTAGATCTTCCTGTAAAGCATGAATGTCTTCTTTTCCATTTATAGTTCTACCTATTTTAGTGTCGTCTGCGAATTTACTTAGGTTACTACTGATATCCGAATCCAGATCATTTAGATATACGATGAATAATAGAGGACCCAGTACCGAGCCTTGTGGTACCCCGCTTGTAACCGAGCCCCACTCTGATTTCTCTCCATTTATGCAAACCCTCTGTTTTCTGTCTTTTAACCATTGTTTGATCCATCTGAGCACAGCTCCTCCTATACCATGAGCTTCCAGCTTTTTAACTAATCTTTTGTGAGGAACTCTATCAAAAGCTTTGCTAAAATCTAGATATATTGTATCATATTCTTTGCCACAATCTACTGCCTCGTAAACTTCTTAATAAAAAGACAGTAAGTTTGTAAGGCACGAAAAACCCTTAAGAAACCCGTGTTGTGAAAGTTTTATCAGTCTGTGTAATTCTAGATGTGCCCTTATTTTATTTGCAATTATGGATTCTAGAATCTTACCCACTGTTGACGTTAAACTTACCGGCCTATAATTATTCTTTTTAACACGTTCTCCTTTTTTAAATATTGATACCACATCTGCCAATTTCCACTCCATGGGTACCGATCCTAATTTTATTGAATTATTAAATAATGCAGTTAGAGGACAACTAAGCTCTTCCTTGCATTCCTTTAATATTCTAGCATATATTCCATCAGGTCCCGGAGATTTATGAGCCTTTAATTTATCTATTTCTTTTATTACCTCCTCTCTCGTAATATTTATTGAACTAAGTATATTATCGGGACTGTCTCTGTAAATGGATTCTACTTCCGGAATATTTTCCAAGTTTTCATTTGTAAATACAGATAAGAAATAATCATTTAAACATGTACACATCACTTTATCGTCATCTGTGATATGGCCATTGGCTACTTCAATTGGTCCGACTTTTTCCTTAAATTTTGTTTGATAATGTTGATAAAACCCTTTAGGATTTTCTTTAGCTTCTCCTGCTATTCTAACTTCGTATTTTCTTTTCGACTCTCTAACTATCTTTTTAACTTCCCTGTTTAACTGTATATATTGCTGCCTCACCTGCTCTTCACCTCTTTTTAGTTTCCTGTATATTCCTCTTTTAATACCTATAAGATTCTTTATTCTATTGTTCATCCATTTAGGGTCATTTTTTCTTGATCTGCAATGTTTCATGGGAATATAGTCTCTCTGACTATTCTTAAGAGTCATGACAAAATTGTTATATTCCTCATCCAAATTTATATTAACTGACGGGCTGCTGTTCTTTCCTGTGAGAGAATTTAATGTATTGATCTTATCTTGTGATAATCCTTGGCATGTGGTACCCAAATTTCGGGGTAATCCGCTACCTGCGACCTGACCTGCTGGATTAACTACCCACATCTGTACCCCAGAAATCCCTTCCCATACCTCATTAGATAATTTAGTTTTTAAGCCCTCAAAATCTCCTGCTCTAAAGTTTGGAACAATATTCTTATTTTCCTTTATAGTTTCCTTGAAAATTATGTTAAATCTAATGGAATCATGGTCACTGTTGCCCAATTTTTCACCAACTTCTAAATTTGTAACCATATTCTCTCTATTACTAAGAACTAAATCTAGTGTATTCACCCCCCGTGTTGCTTCATGTACATGCTGAGAAAGGAAATTGTCTTCTACTACTTCCAAAAACTCCTTAGAGCTACTATCACCTGTTATGGTTTCCCAGTTAATATGTCTAAAATTAAAATCGCCTACAATGCAAACTCTATTTGACCTGCTCACTTTAGAAATTTCATCGTATATAACTTGCGACTCTATATTATCTAGATCAGGTGGTCTGTAGACTACTCCTACAACTAGACTTTCTATATTATTTTTAATTTCAACCCATAAGGTTTCTGAATTTAGATTTGTCTTAATTCCAGACTTAATGCAGCTTCTGAGGCTATCTTTAATATACATAATTACCCCTCCCCCTCTTTTATCTGCACTACGATCAGCATTATAAAGTTTATATAGGGGGATTAAGGACGTTGTATATACCATACTTTATACAAGGGGTACAAATGTCTTCATAATCAGGAGGCCTAGTCAAAACAAAGCCTTGACTCTCTGCATGAGGAAAATACGAAGAGGGGTTCCTAATCCCCTCACATCGCCCCATTTGGTCAACTTTTAAGACACGCCAAGAGAAAGAAGAAATTGGGGAGTAAGAGTGAAAGGGATCGTTAACACTGGAAAGCAAATGACACACAACTTTTCACTTGGATAAAACCCATGCGTCTCTAAAAAAAAAAAAAATGAATATGGGAGGCAGAGGAAGCTCAACTCCTCACAGGGACAGAGACCACCCGAGAGACTGAGCCAGGGACGCAGAAAACGTTCAATTCCAAGAAAGAAAGAATTTGTACAGTAAGAGAGAAAAAAAGAGGCTGAGTTATGGGAGGCAGAGGGCATTCATCTCCTTGTTGTATATAAAACAGGAACTACAAATGACAGCTCTAGCGATGGAGACAATGAAACTGGTTAAATGAAGTGCTGTTTTAGGCTGTCTTTGTTGGAGAGAGAGATATACAGGGTTTAACATTCGACAAATCCCATTATAACTTTCACCATTATTTGAAACCTTTCTATACTCTCTCTCTCTCTCTCTCTCTCTCTCTCTCTCTCTCTCTCTCTCTCTCTCTCTCTCTCTATCTATCTATCTATCTATCTATCTATCTCTTTCTCTCTCGCTTCCTCCAAGCCACACTTTCTCAAAGACAATTGTCGGATTGATTCCACTGACAGGCTTGAAAAGTCTACCTGATAATGGAAACTCGCTCTCTCTCTCTCTCTTCCTCCAAGCCACACTTTCTCAAAGATCAATTGTCGGATTGATTCCACTGACAGGCTGAAAAGTCTACCTGGTAATGAAAAATATCTCTCTCTCTCTCTCTCTCTCTCTCTCTCTCTCTCTCTCTCTCTCTCTCTCTCTCTCTCTCTCTCTCCATTTCTATCTATATCTTCCTATCCAAAGCAAACTCATCAAAATACAAATTATTTTCTGATATACCTTCCATTTATTGTCTGTCTGTCTATCTGTATGTCTGTTTGTTTATGCTCTGCTTATTTCTGTCTAAATCCGCTATCTAATCCTGTTTCCTTCCAAGATTTATTTATAAATTTATCCCAAACAAAGAAATTAAATAGACGACTTAAGTGTTTTTTTTTTTATATATATATATACCATCATCGTGCCCAGGCTTGATGCCCGTCCTGGTGTCACAATCCTAAAAAAAAAAAAATTGTTTGTCTGCGCGTTTGTCTGTTTCCATCTCCTTACATTCCTTCTTCTATTTCTCTCTTTCATCTATCATTCATTTATTTCTTTTACGATATTGCATTAACACGTATGAAAATATAAAGGAAAATGTAATAATAATAATAATAATAATAATAATAATAATAATGATGATGATGATAATAATAATAATAATAATAATAATAATAATAATAAAAACATTAATAAAAATAATGATAATAATAATAAAAAGAACAATAATCATACTAATAAAAACAATAATAATAATAATAATAATAATAATAATAACAATAATAAAAACAACAATAATAATAATAATAATAATAATGGGATATTGATCTCTTAGTATGTCAAAGAAAATAATGGCTCTGTTACGCAGAAGACCTTTACAAATAATTCACTGTACACAGGAAAACATAATTCAGTTGAAAATCTGATCTGGGTCATGCATATATACATGTATGCATACATGTATACATAAATAACACAGACATAATACATGTATACATACATAAGTACTCCGTACGTATGTATATCTTAGCAAAGCAAGAATGCCTGCACACCCAAATGAAACTAACAGAGAAATGCATACGCATACATGCATGCATACTTATATGATACATATTTACATAAATGTGACCCCTAGTGTATGTGTATTAGGAAGAAACATACATACATATCTCTATGAATAAAATAATATCATTATTCTTTAAAACGTCTTCGTCTAGAAATATCTCAAAAAACATTATCTTGAAATATCTTCTTTAAAAAAAAAATCATAATTTGTATTTAAATTATTTATCTTAAAAATCATTATCTTAAAAAAAAAAAAATTCCATTATCTTATTTTTTTAAATATAAAAAAATAATCATACATCTTGCACCTCCCTTCCCCCGCACTCAACGACGCAATCACCCCCCACACACACATACACCTTCCCCCCCTTTTAAAAGTGCAAGAAAATACTTAAAATCTAAATGTTTACGAAAAATGTTAAAAACTCTTCATCTCGAAGAAAATCTCAAAAAATTCCTCAGCTTATAAAATGTCAATAATATATGATTTTCTGAAATTATTTACACATCAAAAGCTTTTCATCCTTATAAATTTCAAATAAGATATGTAAAAATTCTTCAAGCTAAAAAAAAATAATAATAACTAAGATTAAAAAAAATGTATTATACAAAAAAGAACATAATTTAAAAAACACGATGAATACACTAATCCTTTAATAAATAATTTATAAAAAGAAAATACAATTGCCATCTCCCTACCCCTCACCGCACCTCACTAACCAGCCAACAATACCATGTTCCCCCCCTTAAAAGTGCAAAATTCTTAACGGGCTAATTACACCTGCCAACCGCTCGTTAGCACATTAACCACAAATAATCGCATTACCTGTAATTAGGGAGGCAAAATAATGTGATATTACCCACATTAAATGCGAATATGAGGGTGAGTGTACAATCCCGCATAAAAGAGCAAAGAAACGTCCATTATTCTGCTTGGGTAAACACAGAAAATGAGACATTTTAATTTTAATACATGTGATAAGAGAAACAGTTTTTGTGGTTTAAACGTTGATTATTCTTTTACCTTTTACGCGTTTTTGTTCTCTGTATTTAAAGCGTTTTTTGTTGTTGTTTTTGTCATTGTTTGTGCAACTATTAAAATTTCACGTTTGTTTAGTGTTATTTTTAGTACTATTATTAATTCCTCTTTTTTCTTTATTTTCTTATTTATTCTTTTTTTCTTTATCTTATTTATTTCTATTTTTCTTTATTTTCTTATTTATTCCTCGTTTTCTTTATTTTCTTATTTATTCCTCTTTTTCGTTATATTCTTATTTATTCCACCTTTTCTTTATTTTATTTATTCCTCTTTTTCTTTATTTTCTTATTTATTCATCTCTTTCTTTATTTTCTTATTTATTCCTCTTCGTTTTCGTTATTTTCTTATTTATTTCTCTTTCTTTATTTTCTTATTTATTCCTCTTTTTTATTTTCTTATTTATTCCTCTTCTTTTTCGTTATTTTCTTATTTATTTCTCTTTCTTTATTTTCTTATTTAGTCCTCTTTTTTATTTTATTATTTATTCATCTTTTTCGTTATTTTCTTATTTATTTCTTTTTCTGTATTTTCTTATTTATTCCTCTTTTTCTTTATTTTCTTATTTATTCATCTTTGTCTTTATTTTCTTATTTATTCCTCTTTTTCTTTATTTTCTTATTTATTACCTTTTTCTTTATTTTCTTATTTATTCCTCTTTTTCTTTATTTTCTTACTCTATTCCTATTTTCATTATTTTCTTATTTATTCCTCTTTTTCATTATTTTCTTATTTATTCCTCTTTTTTCTTTATTTTCTTATATTTGTTTCTTTGATGGGGAGAGTAGTCGGTATCTCTCATTGTATTGGGAATTTCAGCAAAACCTAACAACTTTCTATGTGTGACTATTAAACCCCACAATGGGGGTGGTCATAGCCAGAGTATGGTTGGGGAACTAAGACTGGCTTCCTTCCTAGCACTCCACAGTGGGCTCGATAGCCGGGTCCATCAACTCCCGAGTGACATATTTTGACCACTCGGCTACCGCGGTCCCCCATATAAATTTCATGCATTTTCCTAGCCCTTAGTAGAAAAGGGAGTTCGTGACGTAAAACCGAAACCAAATTTTATATAAAGAAAAGAAAATGATAGGGCTTTAGCGTTACCTTTTCTATTTCGCACATTAGCTGCATTTTTGAGGAAGAAAAATTAAGCTGCCTTTCTCTCTCTCTCTCTCTCTCTCTCTCTCTCTCTCTCTCTCTATCTATATATATCTATATATATATATATATATATATATATATATATATATATATATATCTATCCACCTATCTATATATCTATCTATCTATCTATTCACCTATCTATTTCTTTTCATTATTCCATGCACACATTCTGTCCTTTCTAAATGCTTTTAGATATATTCTTTGCATTTATTGGACTAGCCTCTCTCTCTCTCTCTCTCTCTCTCTCTCTCTCTCTCTCTCTCTCTCTCTCTCTCGCTCTCCGAACTAAAATTTAATAAAAAGAAATGTAAAGATCTAAAAACAATGAATCAAGTAAAGCATTCCTCAATTATTTATATTCTTACAAGACCTTTATTTTTTTTTACTAGAAAATGCAAAGTTGTCATTCATGCAATCAACAGTCAAAAGAAATAGTTCCTAGATATAGATAATGAAATAATAATGAACCACAAATCAAGATTTGTCACAGCAAATTTTTTATTTATTTTTTTTATTTATTTATTTATTTATTTATTTATTTTGCAGAAGACACTATCTTAGTGGGTCATATTTGCAGCACAGTTTGACAAATCTATTTTTTTTTTACATCAGATGGTACAAGCAGTTATTTTTGAAGCAGTCTAGAGGGTCAATTATATTTTGCAGCAAAAGCTGTTACAGCCAATTATTTTTACAGGTGAGTCCACTAGGGTCAGACACATATGCAGAAACTTTTAAGATTGTCATATATTTTTACAGCAGAGTATGTTTAAGTCAAGGTAGTCACCGTGGCTCAAGCGATGGCGTCCGCGACTTTGAGGTGTCAGGTCGAGGGTTCGCGCCCCGTCACGGTCTGAGGTTAGCAAGGGCATGCACTCAGGGTAACGATTATATCTGCCAAAACAAGTCCTTCGAAAGAAGGCAACCGTCCTAGCCCTTAGTAGAAAAGGGAGTCCGTGACGTAAAAGCGGAACAAGTTTTTTTTTTTTTTTTTTTTTAAGAGTGTGACACTGGGATAGGCAGAAACTGCCCTCATCAACAAAGGCCCGGGCACGAGAAAATACCAAGACGAAGGAAAAGAAAAAGTTAAGGGCAAGGCAGAGATGAGGTAATGTCACACAAAGGAAAATGACAGACAGAAAAAACAGTCAAAGTAAAGAGGACCCAGAGATATGGAGGACTAGGCTCTGAGATGACGATAGATCTGCTTTTTGAAGGATGAAAGGTCATAAGAGTTAGGAAAGACAGAAGGAGGAAGAGAGTTCCAGAGTCTGGAGGTAGATGGGAAAAAGCAGTCGCTGCACCGACCAATCCGCGAGCTACAAATCTCCACACAGTACCTGTGAGATGAGGCCGCTTGGCGAGTGTTACGCGGCCTCGGCAGTGGAGGAGGGATGCAACTCGCCAACTCATCAGAGCAGCGATGGAAGTAGTAGCGATAGAAAAGCGAAAGGGAAGATACCTTACGGCGAAGAGAGAGAGAATCCAGGTTAGCAGTAAGAGAAGGATCATTAATGAGTCTGACTGCCTTAGATTGAACCCTATCAAGAAGATAAGTAAAGGAAGAAGCACTCCAGATGTGTGAGCAGTATTCTAAGCAGGGGCGGATAAGACCTTTGTAAATTTTAAGTAACTGCAATGAGGAAAAGTAATAACGAAAACGAAACAAAACCCCCAATTTTTTGGATGAAGATTTAGAAATTTGGATTATGTGATTCCTCCAAGACAAGTTAGAGGCTATATGGATTCCTAATATATTGATAGAGTTAAGAGGGTAAATTTCATTAGTTTCGAAGACAATAGGGTTATCAGGAGGAGAAGAAGATAAAGAGATAGCCAGAAACTGTGTCTTGGAGGCATTGAATTTAACTAAATTTTGAGTGCCCCATTCAGATACTCTCTGCAAATCGGAGCTAAGAGTAGAAGAGAGAGTGATACGAGATTGATTACGAGTAACAGATGAAGGTTGTGAAGAAAAGGCAGAGGAAAAGTGAAGGGTAGAATCATCGGCAAAGGCATGAAGAAGAGAGGAAGATGGGGACTGTAGAAGATCATTGATGAAGAGAAGGAAGAGAGTAGGTGAAAGAACAGAGCCCTGTGGAACACACTGGACACAGAGAAAGGGCTAGATGTCGCGCCATCAACAACTACAGATATAGAACGGTCAGTGAGAAAACTGGAAATCAGAGGACAGAAAGAAGGGGTAAAGCCGTAGGCAGGGAGTTTGGCCAACAGAGCCTTGTGCCAGACTCTGTCAAAAGCCTTAGAGATATCAAGGGCGACGACAAAGGATTCCCCATAGTTCCTCAGAGAAGATGACCATACATGAGTAAGATAGGACAGGAGATCACCAGTGGATCTTGCCTTGCGGAAGCCGTACTGGAGATTGGAGATAAGTGAGTTAGATTCAAGGCATTTCAAGAAGTGAGCATTGAGCAAAGTTTCGAAAACTTTAGCAATAGAGGAGGTTAGAGCAATAGGTCGGTAGTTAGAAGGAATAGAGCGGTCACCCTTCTTAGGAACAGGTTGAACTAGAGCATGCTTCCAAGATGAAGGATAGATACTGGTTGACAGAATGAGGCGAAAAAGACGGCAAAGCACGGGAGCCAGTTCATCTGCAAACTCCTTAAGGAACCTTGCAGGGATACCATCGGGACCAGATGCCTTGTTTGTCTTTAGTGAGCGAAGAACCTTATGAACTTTGCGTGAAGAAAGGATAAGGGAGGGCATAGGGTTAGAGAGGGGAAAAGACTGAGGAACAGGTGCGCTGGAATCGTTGATAGAAGAGTTAGCAGAAAAATGAGAGCCAAAGAGAGTGGCTTTGTCAGTGGGAGAGCAAGCTATAGAACCATCAGAACGAATGAGAGGGGGAAAGCTAGAGTTACAGAAGTTTTTGGAGAGGTTTTTGGCTAAGGACCAGAAGCATTTGTCAGTGGGAGAGGAGTTAAGGTCATCAACTTTCCTTCTTATAAAGGAAGCCTTAGACCTTCGAATCTGAGCTGTACAGCGATTCCTAGCTATAATAAAAGCAGAGCGAGTTAAATCGGAAGGAGAGGCTTGGTAAGATCGGTGAGCCTGATTCCTAGCCTGGATAGCCATGGAGCAGGCACGGTCAAACCAAGGTTTAGGGGGAGAGAAAGTTTTTGTAGAAGAGGGGATGTACGCCTCCATTCCCGCGGTCATGATCTCGGCAACTTTTACAGCTACCCAATCAGGGTTGCGGGACCGAAAGCAGTAGTCATCCCATGGAAAGTCAAAGAGAAAGTTACGCAAATTTTCATATTGAGTTCGCTCGAAGTGCCAAAGGCGGCGTTGAGTAGGAGGGATTGGTGGTGGGGGAGCGAAAATGGAAGAGACAGAGATCATGGAGTGGTCAGATTTACCAAGAGGGGAAAGCACGGAATAAGAGTAGTTTGAAGGGTTAGAAGTA
>JAXCGZ010004306.1:57500-59055 GCA_037179515.1 Halocaridina rubra
TCTTGAAGGGTATTAATTCACTACTGACCTGACACATCTAAAGCAGACCTCATATGGTCTGCCGAGTTACAGAGGGCCAGCAGTAGATCAGTAACTGGATCAACTGAAGAGAAGGCATCTCATGCTATCGGTAGGAGAGAATTCTTCGGTCATACTGATTTAACTAAACCAAACCTCACATATTATTAGAACATCTCTTGTTGTCCCTTCCCATCTGACAGGTCACAACATTCTCCATCTCTGTTCCTCTTTACTTTGTTTTCTTCGTGCCCAGGCCCGATGAAGGCAGTTATATAAATATATATAATATATATATATATATATATATATATATATATATATATATATATATATATATATATATATATATATATATATATTTATTCCCGTTCTGTCACTTAAAAAAAACAATACCTCCCATTGCTTAACTGGGAGATTATCTAGATAAACATTAACTAATTATTGTGATAAACTCTTGGCCCGATATCTTAAACAGTGTAAACCTAGGATACCATATTGTTAGTTAGCTAGACACACACAAATGGATTTCATATACGCATCTGACGCGGTTCTATGTATGGCTAGGATCCCACATGGAATCCTAGCCATACACATGACCGCGTCAAATGCGTTTATGAAATCCATTTATGTGTGTCTAGCTAACTAACAATATGGTATCCTAGGTTTACACTGTTTAAGATATCGGGCCTTAGTCCACTTGAAAGTACTGCATTACATGTACTGCAGTGATCCCAAAGTACAAAACAAAACACCACAGGAAATCTAAACAACATTTAGAGGTTAGGTTAGGTTAAGTTATGTTATGAAATAGTGTATCAATGACGGTGAATTTTGGGGTAACCATCGCGAGGAATTAAACTCATGACAGTTCGAACCACAAGTGCGAAGCAGTCAAAAATAGGCAGATATAATGCACATGTGCTTATGGCATGAACAGGGACCTGAACTCTGGACAATTGGGTGTGAGCCATTCCACTGATACATAAACGTGAGTGACTAAACTCGGGACAGTTAGATGTGAGACATGCGCTGATATACAAATGTGAATGACTATGCAGATAATCTGTATATTTATGTGTAAGCGTAAATGCGAATGCGCAGGGACTCGATCCCGGGACAGCTGGATGTGAGCCATACGCTAACCAATATTTGTGAATGACATGGCGGTAATCTATATACAATCTGTATATTAATGTGCAAGCGTAAATGTTAATGGGCAGGAACCTGATCAAGGGACAGCTGGATGTGAGCCATACGCTAACCAACATATGTGAATGACATGGCGTTAATCTATATATTAAACGTGAATAAACGTAAGTTGCATGGACAGGGACCTAAATTCAGGACAGCTGGGTGTGAGACATGCGTTGACCAGTATATATAAACGACAATGAATGTAAATGTGCATGAATAGTAACTAAATGTGCATGAATAATAACTAAACCCGGGACCGTTGGATGAGACTGACCGGGCAGTTCAATTGAACACTAAATGCGGCAATGTGCATAGTGCACATTACTTGAGCAACTGAAGA
>JAXCGZ010004307.1:0-2500 GCA_037179515.1 Halocaridina rubra
ATATAGGAGCATAATCGTCAACTTTCTGGTTGCCCAATTTGTCAGTGGGAGCTTTATCTATTTTCTACAACAGTTGCAATATGTGGCAGAAAAACTCATATAATATTCAGTATTTATGCAATATCAGCATGCAAAAAAAACTTATGAACTGTAATAAAACTTGGGCACATTTATCATCTAGCAAATTTGCAAAGGAATGTAAAATATCAATAATTGCAATACTTTATGAACATAAGAAATAACAGGGTTTAGTATGGAAAGGGCAAATGGCGAGAGAGAGAGAGAGAGAGAGAGAGAGAGAGAGAGAGAGAGAGAGAGAGAGAGAGAGAGAGAGAGAGAGAGAGAGAGAGAGAGAGAGAGAGAGAGAGAGAGAGAATGTACTATTCTTCGAAAAAACTTATAACTTTTGCTTATAAGGCCCATTTTTAATACTTGACTTCATGTCCAACTGTACAAGGGGACAGAGCGCAACTGCAATCATTTTCTAAGGTCTAAAAAAGAATAAAAACAAAATAACTTAGTGTACAACTGAAGAAACATCGAAGCATAAATCCATTCTTTTCTGTTTAACATTGCAAAGGGCTTTACTGAAATGAGCATACACATCCTTGTCTACTATGGCAATCTTTTCTCTTTCTATAAATCAGAGGGTTGAGTTGAAGCATATACTCGCTATAAGTCAACACACCTCTGATGAAATTAAGGCAAAATACTACAATCATGCGTGATAATATCTCTACTACTATCAACAAAATTACGATTATCTTAATTAGCTCAATTATAATGATAAATTTCATGACAATGATAGCAATTAATAATAATTAACTCTCGATATTTTCCAATTTTTGTTTAATTATAATATATCAAAGGGATAAAGATATTAAATATTTTTCAACATAAAAAATATATGAAAAAAACGTGTATCTGAAAAAAATATAAAAAGTTTGTCTCTGTGTATGCAGTAATAAAATTAAAAATAATATTTCACTTGCAACATTAAAGAATGAATTTTGCTTAAGTTTCATAATCTCTTAAGGGTTCCGGTTTTACATCACAGACTCCCCTTTCTACCAAGCGCTAGGTTGGTTGCCTTCTTGTGAAGAACTTGTTTTGGCAGATGTAATTGTTACCCTGAGTGCATGCCCTTGCTAACCTCAGACCGTGACGGGGCGCGAACCCTCGACCTGACGCCTCAGAGTCACGGACGCTACCGCTTGAGCCAAGATGACTCTCTTAAGGAGTTGTACATGAAAAATTTATATATATATATATATATATATATATATATATATATATATATATATATATATATATATATATATATATATATATATATATATATATAGATATATTTTCGAGTGACTATTCAACAGAATTAGTTCAGGAGACAGGGGAGAATTATATATTATTTCTCCTTTTCATACTTACCATCGGGTAGGTACTTAACTAACTTCTTTTTTACTCTCTTTCCTTTTCCTAACCAAAATTACGGCCCAATATCTGTCTTCTGGACTTCAAATGGCTAGCTTTTGCAGGGAGTTTTGCGTGTAGGCACTGTTCCTCCCCTGCCTCATCAGTTTCTGGATTAACTTCGTCTCTTTCAAATACAGAAAACGGCTGTGTGACATTCTTGCTGTCATTTCTTGAGTTTACACTCTCTTCTTCATGACCAAGCTGAAATAATTGTGACAGACATTATCATGGCTAAAACTTTGGTTTTGTTTTACTTATTTAGCATATTCATTCAGACAAATAATGTATATACTGCAGCCGGAAAAAATAAATAAAGAATCAGTCAAAGATTCACGTCCTTTATCACTTAATATCTATCTTGGAAATCTCGAAAATTGAATAATAATCTCGTTGGCGGAGTAGGGGACGAAAAAAAAATTAAATAAAATCTGCATCTCAACCATATCTGGGCAGGTGGAGAATCACTTTCTCAAAAATATCCCTGAATAGATATCGCAACAGCTACATCACCTCCCATTAAAATATCGATCATATGGCTTGCATAAAGACACGGTGACGCAGGGGAAGAAGCCTCGCAGACTCTATCCCCATCATGCTTCCCCAATGGACTTTCCCGTGTTTCCACCCACGAAAACAACCCCCCCATTATACCCCCAGTCAGTAATACTCATTCTCACCTGCACTCACCACTTTCAAAACACTCACATTCCTTTCTTTCTGTACAACTTCCCTTGTGGCCATTTCCTATTTCCCTTCCCCATTCACTCTGAAGGAGTGCATGTGTGAAGTCTTGGTCGACCTGGAAGTCGCATGACCTCGTCACTAGTCCTAAGTCCTACCTCTACCCTCAACTACGGTGCGTTATGGTGGTACAAAAACTCCATCTATCACAGAACAAATCACTCGACTTTACTTTTACTGCCTGCATTGCGCGAAAATAAAAACTCATTGGATTAAACAGTAAAGATCTTAATAATATCACGAAAGTTTCTTATTCTTCAAAAGGATATGTTATATGCGTAATTTA
>JAXCGZ010004307.1:7500-58983 GCA_037179515.1 Halocaridina rubra
AGAATGCCAATGTCAGGTGATGAGAACGATATAGAAATAACAAAAGAGGAGGTACATTCGGCACTGAGAGCAATGAAGGCAGGTAAAGCACCAAGGATAGATGGGTGTCATGTTGAATGCTTGTCAAAATGTGGGAAGGAATCAGTAGAATGGATGGTTAGGTTGTTGAATGTATGTTTCAGGCAAGGTAAGGTCCCAGTTGATTGGAGGAGTGTATATGTAGTTCCATATTACTAAGGGAAAGGAGTTAAGTATGAGTGTAGTAGTTTTAGAGGACTTAGTTTCCTGGGTGTAGTTTGTAAGGTATATGGAAGAGTGTTGATTGATAGAAGTAGGAAAGGTACTGAGAGACTGACTGGGGAAGAACAGTGTGGATTCAGGAGAGGAAACGGATGTGTGGATAATGTACTTGTGGTAAGACAGGTGTGTGTTAAGGTCTTGTAGAAAGGTAGGGACACTTTTTGAGCTTTTATGGACTTAGAGAAAGCGTATGACAGGGTAGATAAAGAGATGTTGTGAATTGTGTTGCGACTGCATGGAATAAGTGGAAGAATGTTGAATGAGATGAAGAGCTTTTACATGAATAGTAGGGCATGTGTGAGAATTGGGAATGGTATGAGTGATTGGTTTGAGGAGAATGTAGTGCTAAATCAAGGTTGTGTAATATTGCATGGTTGTTTAATGTGTATGTGGATAGAGTGGTAAGGGAAGTAAATTAAAGACTATTAGACAGAGGCTTGGAACTAGTGGGTGAGAATGGAAGGTTATGGAAATTGAATCAATTGCTATTTCCAGATGATACTCTACTGGTAGCTGATACTGAGGATGAAATGAATCATTTGGCGACCGAGCTTGTTTGGGTGTGTGAAAGAAGGATTTTGCGGATAAATATTGGTAAAAGTAAAGTCATGAGATACACAAGGAGAGTTAATGCTGGCAGATTGAATGTAGGTGTGAATTGGGAGTTGCTTGAAGAAGCTGAAAGTTTTAAGTATCTGGGGTTACATGTATCAAGGAGTGAACGAGTGGATGCAGAGATAAATCTTAGAGTAAAGGAAACAAGTAAATGTTTTGGTGGGTTAAAAAGTGTACCTAGAAATAGATATTTGGGATTAAATGCAAAGAGAAGGATATATGAAGGTGTGGTTGTGGTGATGGCATTGTATGGATCAGATACTTGGAATACAATAGAGGATGAATGGAACAAGATGAATGTAATAGAGATGAGGTGTTTGAGAAGCATGACTAGTGTCTCTAGAATAGATAGAGTAAGAAATGAGGATGTCAGGCAAAGAACGGGTGTCAAAGGAAGCTGTCGGATAGGTTAGATCAGAGAGTGTTGAGTTGGTTTGGACACATGTCAAGGATGAGCGATGAATGAATAGTGAAGAGAGTGTGGAGTGCAGAAGTGATTGGGGTTAGTTCATGAGGGAGGCCTAGAATGAGATGGCTGGATGACGTGAAAATAGCTTTGATTGAGCGTGGAATGTCAGTGGAGCAGGGAGGAGTGTGGGCAAGAGACAGGAATAATTGGAGGAAAATTGTGTATAGATGACATGGGCCAAAGGGATTTCTCGAACCCGCTAGCTCAGTGAACTGTGATGCCCGTGCGTGAGGGGAGTTGCCCTGTGATGAAGAGGTGGGGGTAAACCAGTTGCGGCTGTCGGGCCTGATATTAGAATATCCTTGCCCACCTACCTTGTGGGTGACCCAAGCAGGGTGGAGAGGGAAAACTTGGGAGCCCTTTATCTCCAAGGCGCTAGAAGAAGTAGTTGAGGTATGTGTGGATCATGGTGAATGTATGTTTCTTGGCTCGGCCATATGTATATTTATGTATGTATATATATTGATATAGGTATAGATATTCAACCCGTTTGCACACATCCCCAAGGTTGCTTTAATAACATTGCAGTTAAAAATAAAAATGATAATGCATTTTTCCGTTGCATAAAGATTTCCCTTTATATCAAAGACAACATGCGGAAAAAAGACTGAAATAGTATAAAAACTCTGCATTACAAAAAATAATAAGTAAATTCAAAACATGGAACAGGAAAAAACGACAAAATTAAAAAGATAAGAAATGCAAAATTATATTAAAAAAATAAACGATCATTGAAAGTAAGGAAAAGGGTTGTTCAAAACTGGAAAAATGAAAGAAGGAAATCGAAACAGTATGAAATTCTTGAGCGATGGCAGAAATCAAAATAGAGTGAAAAGTTGGAACGGCAAAAAGAAGAATATGAAGAACTGGAATGATAAACGAAATAAATGTGAATATATCCATGTTTTCTTTGAGAAAAGTAAAATATAGTTCCTTCCATATTGAGAAAATTATAAACTTTCCCACTATTGTTGCGACTTTCATTTGGAAGACATTCCATTCCTCATTTGGAAAGATTTTAATTCCACAATTGAGAAAATGTCTCTCTTCTTAGACCATTCTTTTCTTCAAGGATTTCATCTCACTCTCTCTCTCTCTCTCTCCTCTCTCTCTCTCTCTCCTCTCTCTCTCTCTCTCTCTCTCTCTCTCTCTCTCTCTCTCTCTCTCTCTCTCTTTCATATATATATATATATATATATATATATATATATATATATATATATATATATATATATATATATATATATATATATATCAGACTCATCGATCTTACCTAACCTCTCCTTCCGATTTAAATCGCTATGATTTTATTATAGCTAGGAATCGCTGTACTGCTCATATTCGAAGGTCTAAGCTTCCTTTATAAGAAGGAGAGTTGATGACCTTAACTCCTCTCCCACTGACAAATGCTTCTGGTCCTTAACCAAAAACCTCTCCAAAACCTTCTGTAACTCAAGCTTTCCCCCTCTCATTCACTCTGATGGTTCTATAGCTTGCTCTCCCACTGACAAAGCCACTCTCTTTGGCTCTCATTTTTCTGCCAACTTTTCCATCAACGATTCCAGTGCACCTGTTCCTCAGTCTTCTCCACTCTCTAACCCTATGCCCTCCCTTATCCTTTCTTCACGCAAAGTTCATAAGGTTCTTCGCTCGCTAAAGACGGACAAGGCATCTGGTCCCGATGGTATCCCTGCAAGGTTCCTTAAGGAGTTTGCAAATGAATTGGCTCCCGAGCTTTGCCGTCTTTTTCGCCTCATTCTGTCAACCAGTATCTATCCTTCATTTTGAAAGCATGCTCTAGTTCAACCTGTTACTAAGAAGGGTGACCGCTCTATTCCTTTGAACTACCGACCTATTGCCCTAACCTCCTCTATTGCTAAAGTTTTCGAAACTTTGCTCAATGCTCACTTCCTGAAACGCCTTGAATCTAACTCACTTATATCCGATCACCAGTATGGCTTCCACAAGGCAAGACCCACTGGTGATCTCCTGTCCTATCTTACTAATGTATGGTCATCTTCTCTGGGGAACTATGGGGAATCCTTTGTCATCGCCCTTGATATCTCTAAGGCTTTTGACAGAGTCTGACACAAGGCTCTGTTGGCCAAACTCCCTTCCTATGGCTTTACCCCTTCTTTCTGTTCTCTAATTTCCAGTTTTCTTACTGACCGTTCTATATCTGTAGCTGTTGATGGAGCGACATCTAGCCCTTTCTCTGTTACCAGTGGTGTTCAACAGGGCTCTGTTCTTTCACCTACTCTGTTCCTTCTCTTCATCAATGATCTTCTACAATCCCCATCATCCTCTCTTCTTCATGCCTTTGCTGATGATTCTACCCTTCACTTTTTCTCTGCCTTTTCCTCACAACCTTCATCTGTTACTCGTAATCAATCTCGTATCACTCTTTCTTCTACTCTCAACTCCGATTTGCAGAGAGTATCTGAGTGGGGCACTCAAAATTTAGTTAAATTCTATGCCTCCAAGACACAGTTTCTGGCTATCTCTTTATCTTCTTCTCCTCCTGATAACCCTATTGCTTCAAAACTAATGAAATTTACCCTCTTAACTCTATCAACATATTAGGAATCCATATAGCCTCTAACTTGTCTTGGAGGAATCACATAATCCAAATTTCTAAATCTTCATCCAAAAAATTGGGGGTTTTGTTTCGTTTTCGTCATTACTTTTCCTCTTTGCAGTTACTTAAAATTTACAAAGGTCTTATCTGTCCTTGCTTTGAATACTGCTCACACATCTGGGGTGCTTCTTCCTTTACTTATCTTCTTGATAGGGTTGAATCTAAGGCAGTCAGACTCATTAATGATCCTGGATTCTCTCTCTCTTCGCCGTAAGGTATCTTCCCTTTCACTTTTCTATCGCTACCACTTCCATCGCTGCTCTGATGAGTTGGCGAGTTGCATCCCTCCTTCACTGCCATTGCCGCGTAACACTCGCCAAGCGGCCTCATCTCACAGGTACTGTGTGGAGATTTGTAGCTCATGGATTGGTCGGTGCAGCGACTGCTTTTTCCCATCTACCTCCAGACTCTGGAACTCTCTGCCTCCTTCTGTCTTTCCTAATTCTTATGACCTTTCATAATTCAAAAAGCAGATCTATCGTCATCTCATAGCCTAGTCTTCCATATCTCTGGGTCCTCTGTACTTTGACTATTTTTTTTCTGTCTGTCGTTGTCCTATGTGTGACATTACCTCATCTCTGCCTTGCCCTTAACCTTTTTCTTTTCCTTCGTCTTGGTATTTTCTCGTGCCCAGGCATTTATTGATGAGGGCAGTTTTTGCCTGTCCCGGTGTCAAACTCTTAAAAAAAAAAAAAAAAAAAAAAATATATATATATATATATATATATATATATATATATATATATATATATATATATATATATATATATATATATATATATATATATATATATATATGATTCTATTTCAAGAGGAGCAGGTGAATATTGTAAATATGAAAGGTTAAGGCTACGTAAGGAAACTGAAAGAAATTTTAAGATCCTTAGTACTTTCAAGGTATTACTTATCTTCAGAGGAATCTGAAGATAAGTAATACACTTGAAAGTACTAAATACTAAGGATCTAAAAATGTCTTTCATTTTCCTTACGTAGCCATAACCATTCACATATATATATATATATATATATATATATATATATATATATATATATATATATATATATATATATATATATATATATATATATATATATATATATATATATATATATATATATATGTATTTATATATATATATATATATATATATATATATATATATATATATATATATATATATATATATATATATATATATATATATATATATATATATATATATATATATATATATATATATAATTATTGGATATCCGAATTCTATACTCCCATAGTTTACTTTTCACTTTCATCTTATATGCAGTTCTTTGATAATGTTCACATACAGAGTGGTACGTAAACTTTTTTGGAGTATAAAAACTCGAATAATAATACAAAGCAATTTATTTCATTAAGGTATTGCTGAAACAATAATGATTCTCTCAAGCCTTCGGTATGTAGTGTGGAATCCTCACCTGCAATCTTGATGGGTACGATAGAAGAGTGACTCACAGAGTTCAGTGTCAAACTAAAGATTCTCAAGCACATACTGCAGCTGTCTTGGAAGATTGTTTTTTGAATATCAATCACCTTCACGTTCTTGGATCATCTTAACCTCGAGTCTGTCTTTTAGGATTGCTTCAAAGTTATTGCCAGGTTGAGGTCAGTGAATTTCAAGGCCTTCAGTCCAATCGAGAAAATCAGTCCCAGAGTCCTTCATAAGATTTTGCGTCTTATTTGCACGTAAATATGGAGTATTGTCGAGGAGATAACACACTTTAGCTCGGTCCAAAATGCTTTCAGACTCCCTCAAAAGTGGCATTACCTTTTCCTCCGAAAGGTTTTCTGGAAAGTAAGCTCCTGTCCTACGCTGTTATTCTTCCTAGATTATCGACAGCAGGCACCACACAATAAAGTACACATATATTGCCAATGCCTTTTGGAGCCTGGAACACTTCTTGTTAGCGTTTGGCATCTTGTATCTCTTTAACACTTGATGATCATATCCTGTCATTCTAATTATAGAGAAGCAAAATAGTTTGAATGAAGAATTTATCACTTAGGCAGAAGTGGAGAAAGTCTTCTTCCTACCACTGAGGCAAAACTTAAAAAGAAAAAAAACAAGTGCAATTTCCAGCAGTTCTAATAGATATTAAGGGCTTTGGAATCTTCTGAAAACTTCTCATCTCTTCTTGCAAGTGTTACAAACAATCCAACTGTCGATTCACAGTTTTCTCTCAGAGCTCACTGATCTCATGTGAAATTATTGTTTTGCTTTCCTGGAAGAGTTTCTCTGGAGCACCAGAGCCAAAATATATCCACTCCCAGGTTATGAAGGCAGCTCCAGCTGCATTTGTTCAGAATTGATGAACACCAAAAATAACTTCAATTTCTCCAATTTTGAGATCCAAACTATATCCAGAAAACAATGAAGAATAAAGCTACAAAATAATAAGAGTACAATGAATGGCTCTCAAACTAGCTTCCTAGCAAAAGTCTAATTACCACCCTTCTCTAGATGATAAACATTTGGTTTTCAACAATACAGCCTATAACTTAGATCTCTACCAGAATCATATGACTCAAAGGATGAGTATTGGCATTTAGAAAGAGGTAACCCCTGCTAAGTCAATGGACTTATTGAATACACTATTACGTGTGTAAATTCAGTATGGAACACTATGCACAAACTTTAGCTGCTATTCGGGCTAAAATGTACTAGTGAGAAGTCAGGTTCTTGGTTTTTGTTTTCCTTTCTTACTTTTTATGGAATGAAAAATTTTGTCCCTTCCATTGCAATGCATATAGTCCTAGCAGATTATGAATACGTTATCTGGTATTCAGTAATGCTACAAGTGTTAAAGGAATTTGTTTTTAATCAGATTGTCTCATTTTATTTCTATACAATGAATGTATACTGGACTTAACTATAGGTTTTCCTTAATAATTAACTATATATATATATATATATATATATATATATATATATATATATATATATATATATATATATATAATATATATATATATATATATATATATATATATATATATATATTTTTTTTTTTTTTTTTTTTTTTTTTTTTTGAGGGGGAGGTGTATCTACAATGGAAAAGTTTATATTGTTTTCTTCTAATTTAATAATTGACAATTTGTGAACTGCAAGTTCTGCATTAATACATTATTTATCTTTAATTATGATGATTAGAAAATTCCATTATTCAGTTTCTTTAAACTGCTGCTTTAAATATTGTATCTCTCTTAACTGTGCTGCCCTCTAATAGCTTCTGCTTGAAACAGAAAGAAGTAAACCTTGTAAGGAGTAGTTTGTGTTTACATTACCCCACATATTAAAAACCACCAGCCACCATCACCTTGGACCTCAGAACAAGAGGTGTCGCTTATTTCGATGGTGATCAAGAAAAATATGATTTGTGAGAAGTAAAGCTTTTAGGCAACTTAAGAATCTTTATACATTATGATGATGTTCAGATGGCTGCCTCCGCAAAGACAACAAGGATGCCAGAGTGTACGCCGAGCTTGTACAAGTGCTAGAATGTGAAGGAATATCTTAGTTACTGTGTACTTGTGTCAGAGGTAATGAAAGCTTTACCCCCTAGTTACAGAACATTTTTAGCTGTAATGACTTAGAGAGAAGAGAAGAGTACACTAACAGAATTTTAGGTATAGCTGAGGGACTCTGAAGAATCAAAGAAAGGCCACAATTAACAAAAGACAGTTGAGGATAAGACTAATAGTATCATGAATGCCAACTCCATGGAAACATATTCCAAGTGTTTTTGCACGAGACAGTTGGTTGCAGATTCTTTTAGTGTTTAAAGAAAATAGATAGGACACCTTCTAACTGCATAATAATGGTAACTCCTATACATGCAACATAAAGTACCATAGGTAGAAGTATGGTATACAAGTTGTAAGCAACAGTAAAGACTTAGATCCGTTAGGTGAAGTAGAGGATACAGTTTCTCATAATTTTGAGTGCAAAGCAAGCTGCACTAGACATAAACTACGTAGTATCACCAATGGTGGCAGTTTATTGGCAGACTGTGGTGCAACAGTACACATTATTTCAGACAGATCCAAATTTGTAAGATTTTATGAAAACTTAGAGCTACAAGTCACACTATTGAACTTATAAACGGTGGCAGACTTTTGGCGTTGTGCCAGGCAAGGGTGTGGCAAGTGTCAAACTGTATGACACTAATGGAAATGTACAAAAAGTTTGAGCTGAATAATGCATTGTGGATACCTACTTATAAGCGGGATATATTTTCTACTAAAGAAATTACAAAAGGGATGTAACTGTAGTATTATCTCTAGATCATAGAGAATTAAAAGGTAAAGTTTGTATAAAATTTGAAATTCAGACATATCAGAAGCTATATTTTCTGAGTAATGTAAGCCTGGAAAGTGATGCCCACATCATAGAAAAGTAGCAAATCAGTTTAGGGCATTGTAATATAAAAGATGTGCTGAAATAGAAGGATGCTGTTGAAGATGATAAAATTTCTGGTAAAATGATGTTTGACTGCGAAACATGTACACTGGATAAAATGACACAATACAGAAATAGGAATCTCGATTAGAAGCACTTGAACACTTTAGATTAATTCATTGTGATCTAGCTAGTTCCATTTACCCACCTAAGAAAAGAATTTCTTTTTAGGATGACTACACATGTATTATAATTGTGTATAATTTGAAGTACTAGAGTGATAAAGTAGCAGCTACTACAGAGACTTTCTTAGAGGACATTGTTCCTTATGGTTTTGTTAAGGAAATCAAGACTAAAAATGTCACTGAATTTACTTCTCCTGAGTTCAGGTCTCTCATTTTGAAAAATCATATCAAGCATGAAATTTTTTTTTTCCATTTTCCCCCACCAGAATGGCACAGTTGAATGCTCCTGGAGAACTCTCTGTGAAATGGCTAGGTGTTTATTGCTGAAAGCCAAGTTGTCAAAAAAGCTGTGGAAAGTATGCTCGTGAAGGTGGCTATTTGTATTAAGAACCGGTGCTATAACCCAAGGATGAGATAAACAATATTTAAAATTATGACATGAGAGAAGCCAAATTTGAAAAATATGCACATCTCTGGAACTGTACATTATGCATAAATGCAGATTAAGAAGGTTAATCTTATACACATTTTGAACGAGGAATATTTCTAGGTTTCGATGCACTGAATTCAGGTTATCTTGGGGTTCTAGAATAATTACCTCTGAAAAACTTGTTCTGCAAATAACTCAGACCACTGCTCCATGGATAATAGCCCCCTAGGACTATAACCCCCAAAGCAAGTACTTTTTTACCATAATTGTAAGAGTAAATATTTCTTTTTTTGTTATCTTCAGTGTTAGCTTACTTAACCTAACCTAGTCTAAGCTAAACTAGCTTTAATGATAATGACAAAGAAAAATTTATCATTATAATTATGATAGTTTACTTAACCTAACCTAACCTAACCTTGTAGATTGCAAAAAAATAAAATAAAAATTACCAAAATAATTTTGATAAATATAAGTACTTATTTTGGGGGAAATATTACTTGGAGGCAGTTGTTCTATGGAGGCAATTGTCTAGGGGATAGTCGTCGGGGTCATTTTCCCAGGGTCATTTTCCCTGGAGCAGTTGTCCCAACACCAGAGTCTCATGTTTTATTTCGCAGAGGAAGATGCTGTGAAGATAGTAAGATATGTTAAATTCAGGGGACGTATTGAAGAAAAAGAAATAGAGCACGGATTTGTAGAACATACAATTACTGACACTTATTAAACTGGACTAAGCAAGCAACCTGAGATGAAAGGAAATGAGCATGATTAAGAAGAAAACAAAATGAAAAAAGAATCCATGTACCTAGTAGACTACACTGTGCATGAGAAAGATGTCTTAGGAATTGTGGAGTGCTTTGTTGTCTATTGCTATCTTATTTTTAATATTCCAGTAAATAGATGAAGGCTCTCTCATCTACCGAGTTTCATCGATGGCAAGAGTCTATGAGAAATGACACTGATGCTCAGGAAGAAAGCAACACTTAGGATTCAGTTCCACTTCCTAAAGGCAAAGCAATTATTGGAGGATAACGGGTATAAGCTGTAATACTAGAACAAGACAACACTTAAAGATTTAAAGCAGTATACATAGAAATGGATTATACATAAGTGAAGGATGTGGACTATGATGTGATTTTTTCTCATCTGGTCCCGATGGTATCTATGCAAGGTTCCATGAGAAATTTGCAGATGAACTGGCTCCAGTGCTTTGGGGTCTTTTTGGCCTCATACTGTTAACCAGTATCGATCCTTCATCTTGGAAGCATGCTCTAGCTTAACCTGTTCCTAAGAAGGGTGACCGCTCTATTCCTTCAAACTACCAGCCTATTGCCCTAACCTCCTCTATCGCTAAAGTTTTCGAAACTTTGCTCAGTGCTCACTTCTTGAAACGCCTTGAATCTAACTCACTTATCTTCGATCACCAGTACGGCTTCTGCAAGGCAATATCCAATATTGACCTCCTGTCCTATCTTACTCATGTATGATCATCTTCTCAGAGGAACTATGGGGAATCCCTTGTCATCGCCCTTGATATCTCTAAGGTTTTTGACAGAGTCTGGCACAAGGCTCTGTTGGCCAAACTCCCTGCCTATGGCTTTGCCCCTTCTTTCTGTTCTCTGATTTCCAGTTCTCTTTCTGACCGTTTTATATCTGTAGTTGTTGATGGAGTGCCAGCTAGTCCTTTCCCTGTTACCAGTGGGGCTCCACAGGGCTCTGTTCTTTCAACTACTCTGCTCCTTCTTTTCATCAATGATCTTCTACAATCCCCATCTTCCTCTCTTCTTCATGCCTTTGCTGATGATTCTACCCTTCACTTTTCCTCTGCTTTTTCCTCACAACCTTCATCTGCTACTCGTAATCAGTCTCGTAACACTCTTTCTTCTACTCTTCACTCCAATTTGTAGAAGGTATCTGAATGGGGCTCTCAAAATTTAGTTAACTTTAACACCTCCAAGATACAGTTTCTGGCTATTTATTTGTCTCCTTTTCCTCCTGATAACCCTATTGTCTTTGAAACTAACAAAATTTACCCTTTTAATTCTATCAACTTATTAGGAATACATATAACCGCTAACTTGTCTTGAAGGAGTCACATAATCCAAATTTCTAAATCTTCATCCAAAAAATTGGGGGTTCTGCTTCGTTTTCGTCATTACTTTTCCTCTTTACAGTTACTTAAAATCTATAAAGGTCTTATCCGTCCCTGCTTAGAATACTGCTCACACTTCTGAGGTGCTTCTTCTTATACTTATCTCCTTGATAGGGTTAAATCTAAGGCAGTCGGACTCATTATTGATCCTTTTCTTACTTCTAATCTGGAATCTCACTCTCTTCACCGTAAGGTATCTTCCCTTTCTCCTTGCTATCGCTACTACTTCCATCGCTGCTCTGATGAGTTGTCGGGTTGCATCCCTCCCCAACTGCCAAGGCCGGATAACACTCGCCAAGCGGCCTCGTCTCACAGGTACTCTGTGGAGATTTGTAGCTCACAGATTGGTCATTGCAGTGACTGCTTCTTCCCATCTACCTCCAGACTCTGGAACTCTTTTCCTCCTTCTGCCTTTCCTAATTCTTATGACCTATCATCCTTCAAAAAGTGCATCTATCGTCATCTCAGGGCCTACTCCTCCATATCTCTAGGTCCTATGTACTCTGACTGTTTTTTTCTGTCTGTCATTTTCCTTTGTTTAACATTACCTCATCTCTGACTTGTTCTTAACCTTTTTCTTTTCCTTCGTCTTGGTGTTTTCTCATGCCCGGGCCTTTACTGAAGAGAGCAGCTTTGCCTGTCCCAGTGTCACACTAATGGAAAAAAAGAAAACTTTCTGAGAGTCTTTTAGTGATTTCATATGAAGGGCTAACCCTGACTCCATTCTCTGTAATATAAGCGTAAATGAGATGAGTTCTATGGTAATTTCAATGATTTGGCTGATCCAAGACTGCACATTGAAACTGTAGGCAGCTTAAGAATGTTATGAGAGGAACAAGGCCTGATCTTAGTTGTGCAATAACTAACTAGTCACAGTCAATGCCTAAGTTTACTAAGGGCCATCTAAGTTAGCTAAGCATGTATTGAGGGGTATCAAGGGCTCATTGCATTATTTTGTAATGCATAGGAAGTCAGATAACCCATTGGAGCTAATTAGTTATTGTGCTTCATATTGGGGAATATCAAATAATAGGTATAGTACCATAGCTACAGTTCCTAATTGAATATCTGTGACTCATTGATATCATGGAAGAATATAAAAAATTAACTGATAGCTTTATTTATGTGCAAAGCAGAATATATGTCTATGATATGTGGCATGCAAGAAACAAATTTTGTAAGGCATTATGATATGACAGATAGTGACAGAGATACTGTAACCATGCATGTAGACAACAAAGGGGCTAGGGTGTTAGCCAAGAACCCTATATACATAACCAGAGGTCCAAGCACTGATATTAGGTATCAACTTATTAGGTCAGAATTTTAGAGCAATAATGTAGCCCTAGCTTATGTACCCTCTAATAATAATGTTGAAGACTTATAAAGCCTGTACCAAAGAAGAGATTAAATTAGATAAGTGTTATCAGAGTAAAAATTGGAGTTTAAGGGGGGAGTATTAAATATAAACCCCAAATTACTGAGTATAATATTATTCACTTTAGTTATGATAATAAGAAAATTTCAATATCAAGTTTGTATGAAATGTTATTTTATGCATTTCATCTTTGTTGAATGGACAGTCATCTAATTCTGTTTCAATTAGATAGAAGTAAACACTGTAGGGAGAGGTATGAGCTAACGTTGCCCCACATCTTAAATACCACTAGCCACCATCATGTCGGACCTCAGTGCAACATACTTCAGTGCAGTTTTGGAAAATACTTAGCTTTCCGTTTTATGAGTAAAAACATAGAAGAACACCATGTTTCCAGAAACAATCAACAGGAATAAGTGGAAGGGTGTAATTAATATGACATCACTTTTATCTCAACATATTTCGTTTATAATTTCCAAGTAGAATGCAAGAGAGAGAGAGAGAGAGAGAGAGAGAGAGAGAGAGAGAGAGAGAGAGAGAGAGAGAGAGAGAGAGAGAGAGAGAGAGAGAGAGAGAGAGAGAGAGAGAGAGAGAGAGAGAGAGAGAGAGAGAGAGAGAGAGACGAGAGAGACTTTCTGATCTAACCTATACGACAGCTTCATTCCAACACCCGTTCTCTGCCTGACATCATCATTTCATACTCTATCTATCTATTCATACCTCTCAAACACCTCATCTCCATTACATTCAACTTGTTTCTTTCATCCTCTCTTGCATTCCAAGTCTCTGCTCCATACAATGCTGTCAACACAATCAAACCTTCATATATTATTCTCTTTGCATTCATTCCCAAATATCTATTTCTTATTACACTTTTCAACCCACCTAGACATTTACTAGCTTCCTTCACTCTGTGATTTACCTCTACATCCACTCGTCCACTCCTTGGTACATGTGACCCCAGATACTTAAAACTCTCAACTTCTTCAAGCAACTCCCCATTCACTCCTACATTCAACCTGCCAACATTAACACTCCTCGTGCACCTCATGACTTTACATTTACCAATATTCACACGCAACTTCCTTCTTTCGCACACACTAATATACTTAGTCACCAAATGATTCAATTCATTTTCAGTATCAGCCACCAGTACAGTATCCATCGCAACTGACTCAATTTCCACAACCTTCCCTCCTCACCCACTACTTCCAAGCCTCTGTCTAATACTCTTTCATTTTCTTCCTTTACCACTCCATCCATATATACATTAAACACTCATGGCAACATTACACAACCTTCACGTAACCCAATATTCATCTCAAACCAATCACTCATATCATTTCCAACTCTCACGCATGCTCTACTATTTATGTAAAAACCCTTCAACACATTCAACAAACTTCCACTTATTCCATACAGTCGCAACACCCTCCACAACCCCTCTCTATCTACCCTGTCATACGCATTCTCTAAATCCATAAAGGCCCAAAAAGTGTCCCTACCTTTCTCCAAGAACTTCTCACACACCTGTCTTACCGCAAGCACCTGATCCACACATCCTTTTCCTTTCCTGAACCCACACTGTTCTTCCCCAGTCAGTCTCTCAGTACCTTTCCTAATTCTCTCAATTAACACTCTTCCATATACCTTACCAACTACACTCAACAAACTAATTCCCCAAAAACTACTACACTCATACTTATCTCCCTTCCCTTTGTAAAGTGGAACTACACATGCACTCCTCCAATCAACTGGGACCCTACCTTTCCTGAAACATACATAAACAACCTAACCATCTATTCTACTACTGCCTCCACATCTTTTGACAAGTATTCAGCATGACACCCATCTATCCCTGGTGAATTACCTGCTTCCGTTGCTCTCAATGCTAAATATACCTCCTCTTCTGTTATTTCTCTATTATTCTCATCGCATAACATTGGCATTCTCCATTTGCTTTCTACAGCCACAATCTCTACCTCTCTATCACCATCCTCATTCAGCAGGTTCTTGAAATATTAAACCCATCTCTCTCTCACCTTTATTTCATCCACTAGCAATTTCCCATCTGCTCCTTTCACTCTCTCCTCCCTACCACATTCACCTTTCCTCACTCTTTTCAATTTCTTCCAAAACATCTTTACATTCCTTTCAAAATTCTCAGACAAGCATCTGCCCCACTTTACATCTGCTTCTCTCTTTGCGTCCCTCACCACATGCTTCACTAACCTCCTCTTTGTACAGTACCTTTCATACATCTCTACATTACCTACCTGCAAGTATACATCATAAGCCTGCTTTTTTCAGCCACTAATGCACTCACCTGCTCATTCCACCATTCACTACCTTTCCTTTTACTTCCACCAGTTAGTCTCCTTCCACACTCTGCCTCGGCACACTTCATAACCTCCTCCTTGAAACAGCCCCATTATTCTTCCACTTCCACCTCCACTTTCTCTTTTTCACTACATACCACAAATTTCTCACACTAGCCTTATACTCAGTCTTTCTCTTTCTTATACAGTCCATTCACTTTTAGCACCTCTCTTCTTCTCTCGCTTCTCCTCTTTCTCCACTTTTCTCCCAGTCTCACTCTACTTTCCACTAAATGGTCAGATATTCCACCACTAGCTCCTCTCAGTACATTCACATCCAATACTCTTCCAATCACCCTCCTGTTCACCACAACATAATCCATTAATGCTACTCTTCTATTATTCACTCTGACCCATGTACACTTGTGCACATCCTTCTTTTTAAATAAGTATTAGATGATGAAATATGAAGATGATAATCAAAACAATCGAATCAGCAGGTTGGTTCTTAAAACACTAATTAGAAGTTGACATTCTTATTCTTTTTGGACTCGACTAAAAAGCTATGTAATTTATTTTTTTTTTCTTAAGCAGGTTCTGCTCATTATTAATGATATATAGGTGCATAAATTCTCGATAAATAATTCTAGAGAAAAATAGCAGTCATAATAACTCTCTGTATTAAATGGAGGCAGCAAAAATTCATATTAATTTGTATCTTTTTTTTCTGAAAATCTTATTATGCAACTAATGACCGAATATGTATTCTGAATGTCTTTAAATAAAATTATAAGTTATTCTCAATAGTTGATTGTGGCTCTAATAAGTTGTACGGCCATATGGCTTGAAGCAACCGTTGTTCTTGCCTCGAGCTTTGTTGCCATATTGTCCACAAGCAAAGAAGTCTATGAAGAGGCAAGCAATGTCTATTGAACCATCAACGCATTATAGTCTAAAAATTTCACCCAAAACATCTTGAGGTTATAGTAAGGATGTTGTTTTTATTTAGTTAGGTGTTATCTTGGTGGCATCCGTGCTGTTGTGAACCTCTCGCATTGTCCATTACTGTCTTTTAATGGAGTCTAATTCAGTCCAATAGCGCCACACAATTAACTTTGAAATTTGCCTCATTATTTTGATACTTCTTATCATTAAGATACTTATTAATTATTAATTACTTCGGATCTTGTAGAGTTGGTCGCATTAACTAGGCTATATCTTACACAGCTTGCCCTGAATGCAAAGTCATGAGAACATACATCCTATGTTTTACCTAACTGATCTTAGTCTTCTCTGTTGCTTAGATAAAATTGTAACAGCGTTGTAATAATATCGGGGTGATACAATCTATATAAAAGCAAAATTGTAGAGTTTATCTATAACTTTCAGAATTAAACATTTGACAGTACTTATATGAATAAAGTAAATAAAGTTACATGGCCAGAGAGACAATGTCAAAGTCAAGAGAACAACAGAAGCACATTAGACATTTATAAACTCAAGTCATTGAAATATATTTTGGATGACCCAAAAACTCTGCACTATTAGTGCCTGTCAGTGAAGGAACTACTTCTTGGTAGTGGCCCAAGAGTTAGTAGCAGGGTTAGTGCTAGCAGAGCAGTAGTACGGGTAGTAGCTTAAGTATCAATACCAGTGAACAGTTCTGGAGCATTTGAGACCTAGAGTGCCTCGAATTTTAAATTGAATTACATTAATACCTTTATTTCCACAAAATATATAATGGGTATTCGCAATATATATATATATATATATATATATATATATATATATATATATATATATATATATATATATATATATATATATATATATATATATATATATATATATATATTTATATATATATATTTATATATATATATATATATATATATATATATATATATATATATATATATATATATATATATATATATATATATATATATATATATATATATATATATATATATATATATATATATATATATATATATATGTATATATATATGTATATATATATATATATATATATATATATATATATATATATATATATATATATATATATATATATATATATATATATATATATATATATATAAAGAAGTTGTTTCAGAGACCACTGCAAAATTTACATAGGAGTTGTAGAGACACTATGCTCGGAATATCCCAGTTGAAGAGTGACAATCCTCTCCTCCAGAGATGATTCTTTGACACAAGTTTCTCGAAGACTTGTCTCTCTCTCTCTCTCTCTCTCTCTCTCTCTCTCTCTCACACACGCACGCATACACACACACACACACACACACACACACACACACACACATACACACACACACAATCTGCATGAGTGGTCAGAAAAGTGGCTAATGAAATTCAATACTTCAAAATGTAAGGTAATGAGAATGGGTACAAGTGCAAGAAGGCTCAAGCTTGACTACTCGGTGGCTGGAGTACAACTTCAAGAGACAAAATGAGAGAGATCTAGGAGTAAACATACTGGCAGATTTGTCTCCAGAAATACATATAAATGGCATAGTAAGGGCAGCATATGCATTCTTATCAAATGTAAGGGTAGCCTTCAGGCACATGGACAAGGAAATGTTCAAAAATATTTATGTAACCTATGTGAGGCCAAAACTCGAATATGCAGCCCCCTTTTGGAATCCGCACTTGAAAAAGCACATAGCTAAGCTTGAAAAAGTTCAAAGACATGCCACGAAACGGGTGCCAGAAATACGCAATCTCAGTTATGATGAGAGGCTGAGGGAATTAGACTTACCATCACTCGAAGCTAGAAGAGTGAGGGGGGATATGGTGACAGTCTTTAAATTCCTTCATGGTTATGATAGAGTGGATAGGGATCGATATTTTGATATGGCTGGCTCTAGAACTGGAGGTCATAGTTTGAAGCTTCGTAAGAAAACTTCTTCGCAGGATGTAAGGAAATACTTTTTCAGTGTAAGAGTAGTTGATAATTGGAATTGGCTAAGCGAGGAGGTAGTTAATGCTATCTCAATCCATAGTTTTAAGGACAGGTATGATAAGTATCACTAAGTATAAAATGGAACCGATCAGGAGACGGGAAGATACGAGCTTTGGGCTCTTTCCCGTAAACACAATTAGGTAATCACAATTAGGTAATCACACACACACACACACACACACACACACACACACACACACACACACACACACACACACACACCAACATGTAATGGAACCAACAAGGGCCAGGGGTTGGGATGAGCCATCACTACTTGATCTAGTGTTCACAGATAATGTGTTGGATATTGAAAATATTGAGTATGAACCACCAATTGGAAAGAGTGACCACTGTGTGTTGTTGATGGAGTATATCATTGAAGATATTCTTCCTGAGAGTAGAGGCACTGAGGACATGAGGAGGAACTATCCGAAAGGAGATTACATCAAAATGAATGAGCTTTTTGCAGTTATTGACTGGAGAACCTTATTTTACAACAAATCTGTACAAGAAATGTATGACATCTTTTGTGAGAAATATGGGAAGATAGTAGATTGCTGCATACCTGTCACCAAAGTAGGTGTAATTCATGCCAGAGAGAAATGGTTCGAAAATGGGTGTAAAAGAGCTAAGGAGTGGACAGACAAATGCTGGAAAAGGTATAGGAGGAGAAAAAACATAAATGCCTCACAAACCCGCAAAAGAGCAAGAAATGACTACCTAAGTAAAAGGAGAGAGGCAGAGAGAGACTATGAGAGGGACATCACCAGGAAGGCTAAAGAAAACCCCAAGCTTTTCCACAGCTTTATCAGAGGAAAACTGAAGGTAAAAGAACAGGTTTTAAGGCTAAAGAGAGCGGATGGAAGCATCACTGAGACGGATGAAGAGATCTGCAAAGAATTGAACAAGGAGTTTCAGCCAGTATTTACAGTAGAAAATACCCAACCCCCTCAGATTGCAGTGATAGAAGCTCAAGGGCCGGTATTAGAGAACATCAACCTTACAGCCACAGAGGTATGCAAAGCGCTGATGGTTTTAGATGTTCATAAAGCTACAGGTCCTGATGACATATCCCCTCATGTGCTTAAAAAATGTGCAAACACAATATCAGTGGCACTAAGTATCATATTTAAGGAGTCACTGGAGTCGGGGGAGATTCCAAGATGCTGGAAACAAGCAAATGTGATACCTATCTTCAAAAAGGGAAGGAGGGATACGGCTCTGAACTATAGACCAGTTTCCTTGACCAGCATAGTTTGCAAAGTTATGGAGAAACTACTAAGGAAACATATCTCTCTTCACTTGGAATCCTTCAACTTTTTGTCAGTGAGGCAACATGGCTTCAGAGAAGGTAGATCAACAGTAACAAACTTATTAGAATTTTATGATGAGGTAAGCCAAATCATACAGGAAAGAGAGGGCTGGGCAGATTGCATATTCCTAGACTTCCAGAAAGCATTTGACACTGTTCCACATGGGAGACTTATTAGGAAGCTGCAATCAATGGCTAGAATAGGTGGAAATGTTTTGGAATGGATAAAAACTTACTTAGAAGGAAGGGAACAGAGGGTTAGAGTAAGACACTCAGTGTCTGAATGGAGAAGAGTTAGTAGTGAAGTTCCACAGGGTTCAGTTTTAGGGCCACTTTTGTTCCTTGTATATGTAAATGACCTACCAGAGTCTGTAAATTAATTCATGAATATGTTTGCAGATGATGCAAAGATTGTGAAGAAAGTAAAAAACGAGAACAATGGTAGAGAACTTCAGGAGGATCTAAATAATCTGCATGAGTGGTCAGAAAAGTGGCTAATGAAATTCAATACTTCAAAATGTAAGGTAATGAGAATGGGTACAAGTGCAAGAAGGCCCAAGCTTGACTACTTGGTGGCTGGAGTACAACTTCAAGAGACAGAAAATGAGAGAGACCTAGGAGTAAACATACTGGCAGATTTGTCTCCAGAAATACATATAAATGGCATAGTAAGGGCAGCATATGCATTCTTATCAAATGTAAGGGTAGCCTTCAGGCACATGGACAAGGAAATGTTCAGAAATATTTATGTAACCTATGTGAGGCCAAAACTCGAATATGCAGCCCCCTTTTGGAATCCGCACTTGAAAAAGCACATAGCTAAGCTTGAAAAAGTTCAAAGACATGCCACGAAACTGGTGCCAGAAATACGCAATCTCAGTTATGATGAGAGGCTGAGGGAATTAGACTTACCATCGCTCGAAGCTAGAAGAGTGAGGGGGGATATGGTGACAGTCTTGAAATTCCTTCATGGTTATGATAGAGTGGATAGGGATCGATATTTTGATATGGCTGGCTCTAGAACTAGAGGTCATAGTTTGAAGCTTCGTAAGAAAACTTCTTTGCAGGATGTAAGGAAATACTTTTTCAGTGTAAGAGTAGTTGATAATTGGAATTCGCTAAGCGAGGAGGTAGTTAATGCTATGTCGTGATGTTAGTTACTATTCCACCGCGTGTCACCAGTTGTCGTAATGATTTCTTCTCACTACGTTAATATTAGTACCAGACGGGTACAAGGTAAGAATGGACAAGCGGTGATTCCTTTATCTTAATTTATTCTAGAGTACAACACATTCGACGCCTCAATGCCCCTCACCCTATGACTATTACAATCTATGATCTATTCGTGCCCCGGGTAAGATTCTGACTGACTGTCGCTCTCTGACTGCTTCTGGCTGCCATGGGGATGCTTGAAATACCCCAAAGGGCAGGGCGTGTCGCTAAATCTACTTCTGCCAATTGCCTTCAGGTTCAAAGAGAGATCCCTCCCCACGGGGGTTGGGCTATTTCAGTTGGCCTATAGAACAGAAAAGTCCCAGGTCAGAGCGCGGCTATTGGGTATCTCTCCAGGGCATGTACATACGTACGGGTCAAATGTTTGTATTTCTTGTGGTTTAGGAAATGGCTAACTTCTTGGCCTTTCCCATCCTCTTCAGGTACTTGATGCCAGATGCTAAGTCCCATGGGTCCGGTCATATATCTCCTTGACACTTTCTACAAACATTGACCGTACCGCAGAAAAACAATTGGGAGAGTATTCTATTTCCCTCTTGACTTCTAGCCTCTCACGTTTCTCTTCACGACTTGTGGTGTTTTTGAGGACCGAGGGTCCCTTATCTTTTAGGCCTCTTGGGGGTGCATGGCGCCGGAGGTTAGTTCCATGTGTCTAGCCATAAATCTTGGTGGTACCAAGGGAAAACATGGCCTGGACCCAAAACCCAATAAAAGTGAGGGCATGTAATAAAACATCTGTGCCCTCGACCGTTACCCCTCAAGATTTGTTACAAGTTTCAGATTCTGGCTTCAGCACGACTTCCGTCATGCGACATCCCTCCCAACCAAAACTGAAATATCTTTTATTTCAGTCGAAGCATGGGCTATTTTTTCGAGAGCTCTTGGACATATCCTAGTTAACATTAGTTTACAATAGAAATGGGGCCGAATTATTTAAGCTATTATCTAAGAATTCCTAGTTCTATGAACACTAAACAATCTTTAGTACAAACATTGCTATATCTAAAAAATAAAATTAACCTTAATCATTAGGATTTCAGTGTGTAACTAATCATTATCAAACATTAATTAAGCTCACAAGTTAGTTTAGATCATGACGTTACTGTGTCTACTTCTCTCCTTTTTTCAAAAGATTTACAAAAGTTGGTTAGTTACAGTAAAAATATGAATCATGTAGAACATTAGTATGTACGAACATTTAAAATGCGATAGGCAATAACATAAATGGTAAATTCCTATCGTTACTATGGGGCATTGATTTGTCTTAAAATTAGGCCTTAAAAAACTACTCCTGAAACAAAATATTTGTTACGATGTGAAAAGTCAGAAAACATTCATCATTTCAATATGCCATTCCTATTCAGAGATAAACTGATATGAGAACTTAATGAACACAAAGATTAAATCATGATTCAAACAATGATAATGCTAAAGCAAAACAATGATATTATTTAGGCAGAAGACAACTTATTACTATCGGTGCAAATCATACAATTTATCAAAGGCACATATTCAAAAACGATGTTTAAAGGAGTCTCTGAGTTGTCGCTTAAAATTATCTTAAAACTAGTAAAACAAAATAGAAAAAAATAAAATAAATAAATTTGTCTTTTAGCATGGTGGTCAAAGACGGTGGGGACATTTTCTTTCCCATTTTTTTCAGTTCTAATACGTGGGTAATTTTAATTAACTAATAAGGGATTTTCCATACCCTTTCTTTCTCTCTTCACTAAAGTTTGGACATAAGAACATAAAAACATAAGAACATAAGAACATAAGAATAGAGGACACTGCAACATGCCTACTGGCACACACGAGGCAGCTCCATTTTTGAATTATATTTTCAGCATGTCTAACCTATTCTATTCTACTCTACTTATTTATTCTATTTTTCTTTTTATGATTTTTCTAATAAGCACTAACCTATTCATACCCACCCTACTTCTGTCATATGTCTATCTAATCTACATTTGAAGGTGTCTAAGGTATTGGCATTTACTATCCTACTAGGAAGCTTGTTCCATGCATCAGCTACTCTATTACCAAACCAATTTTTACCAATTTCCCTTCTGAACCTAAATTTATCATGCTTCAATCCATTATTACGAGTTCTGGTTTGATCATGAATTTTTAAAACTTTATTAATATCTCCCTTGTTAATCCCTTTAAACCATTTATACACTTCAATCATATCCCCCCTAACTCTTCGCCTCTCTAGAGAATGTAGATTAAGTTTTTTTTAATCTGTCCTCATATGGTAGATTTCTGATATTGTGTATCATCTTGGTCATTCTTCGCTGCACTCTCTCCAAGGATTCAATTTCCATTCTATAATAGGGTGACCAGAATTGCACAGCATAATCTAAATGGGGCCTAACTAATGCAAGATAGAGCTGCAAAATAACTTTTTCCATCCTATTGCTAACGCTTCTTGAGATAAATCCTAAAATTCTGTTTGCTTTATTTCTGACTGCTGTGCATTGCTCTCTTGGCTTAAGACTACTACTCACAAGAACTCCCAAATCCCTTTCACACTGAGAACTCATGATTTCATGGTTATTTAGGTTATAACTAGTATTGTCTTTTATAGTACCCATTTTAACTACTTTACATTTTTCAACATTAAATTCCATTTGCCATTTGTCCGACCATTCAGATAATCTATTTAGATCTTCCTGTAAAGCATGAGTGTCTTCTTTTCCATTTATAGTTCTACCTATTTTAGTGTCATCTGTGAATTTACTTAGGTTACTACTGATATCCGAATCCAGATCATTTAGATATACGATGAATAATAGGGGACCCAGTACCGAGCCTTGTGGTACCCCGCTAGTAACCGAGTCCCACTTTGATTTCTCTCCATTTATGCAAACCCTCTGTTTTCTGTCTTTTAACCATTGTTTAATCCTATACCATGAGCTTCCAGCTTTTTAACTAATCTTTTGTGAGGAACTCTATCAAAAGCTTTGCTAAAATCTAGATATATTGTATCATATTCTTTGCCACAATCTACTGCCTCGTAAACTTCTGAATAAAAAGACAGTAAGTTTGTAAGGCACGAAAAAACCCTAAGAAACCTGTGTTGTGAAAGTTTTATCAGTCTGTGTAATTCTAGATGTGCCCTTATTTTATTTTCAATTATGGATTCTAGAATCTTACCCACTGTTGACGTTAAACTTACCGGCCTATAATTATTCTTTTTAACTCGTTCTCCTTTTTTAAATATTGGTACCACATCTGCCAATTTCCACTCCATGGGTACCGATCCTAATTTTATTGAATTATTAAATAATGCAGTTAGTGGACAACTAAGCTCTTCCTTGCATTCCTTTAATATTATAGCATATATTCCATCAGGTCCCGGAGATCTATGAGCCTTTAATTTATCTATTTCTTTTATTACCTCCTCTCTCGTAATATTTATTGAACTAAGTATTTTATAGGGACTGTCTCTGTAAATGGATTCTACTTCCGGAATATTTTCCAAGTTTTCATTGGTAAATACAGATAAGAAATAATCATTTAAATATGTACACATCACTTTATCGTCATCTGTGATATGGCCATTGGCTACTTCAATTGGTCCGACTTTTTCCTTAAATTTTGTTTGATAATGTTGATAAAACCCTTTAGGATTTTCTTTAGCTTCTCCTGCTATTCTAACTTCGTATTTTCTTTTCGACTCTCTAACTATCTTTTTAACTTCCCTGTTTAACTGTATATATTGCTGCCTCACATGCTCTTCACCTCTTTTTAGTTTCCTGTATATTCCTCTTTTAATACCTATAGGATTCTTTATTCTATTGTTCATCCATTAGGGTCATTTTTTCTTGATCTGCAATGTTTCATGGGAATATAGTCTCTCTGGCTATTCTTAAGAGTCATGACAAAATTGTTATATTCCTCATCCAAATTTATATTAACTGACGGACTGCTGTTCTTTCCTGTGAGAGAATTTAATGTATTGATCTTATCTTGTGATAATCCTTGGCATGTGGTACTCAAATTTCGGGGTAATCCGCTACCTGCGACCTGACCTGCTGGATTAACTACCCACATCTGTACCCCAGAAATCCCTTCCCATGCCTCATTAGATAATTTAGTTTTTAAGCCTTCAAAATCTCCTGCTCTAAAGTTTGGAACAATATTCTTATTTTCCTTTATAGTTTCCTTGAAAATTATGTTAAATCTAATGGAATCATGGTCACTGTTGCCCAATTTTTCACCAACTTCTATATTTGTAACCATATTCTCTCTATTACTAAGAACTAAATCTAGTGTGTTCACCCCCCGTGTTGCTTCAAGTACATGCTGAGAAAGGAAATTGTCTTCTTCTACTTCCAAAAACTCCTTAGAGCTACTATCACCTGTTATGGTTTCCCAGTTAATATGTCTAAAATTAAAATCGCCTACAATGCAAACTCTATTTGACCTGCTCACTTTAGAAATTTCATCGTATATAACTTGCGACTTTATATTGTCTAGATCAGGTGGTCTGTAGACTACTCCTACAACTAGACTTTCTATATTATTTTTAATTTCAACCCATAAGGTTTCTGAATTTAGATTTGTCTTAATTCCAGACTTAATGCAGCTTCTGGGGCTATCTTTAATATACATAATTACCCCTCCCCCTCTTCTATCTGCACTACGATCAGCATTAAAAAGTTTATATCCTGTAATTATGTACTCAACTTTAAGGTGTTTGCTTTCTAAATTAATCCAACTTTCACTAATGCATATTATATCCGGTCTCTCACTACATACTATGGCTCTCAGTTCTTCTATCTTGTTACCTAAACTACGGCTATTTGTATAATATACTTTTAAAATTTCTCTAGCTTCACCCTTCTTGTGGCTATTCTTTTTGTTAATATTTGTTCTATGTAATGGTTCTTATCCTTAGACTCCCAGTTATATGACCCACTATTTACTGAACCCTTACTGACTAATTTCTCTGCACAAGTATTATTCATTTCATTATTTGTGTCTAACAAAATCCCCCTACCTCTCTGTCTATCATACCAGCCAATACCGAGACACCTGAATTAGAAAGATGCACTCCATCCCTTGCATACATATGCTTACGACTAGTGAAGTGACCCCACCCGTCTATAAAACCTATGTTATTCTCCCGACAGAAGACTTTCATCCTAGCATTTACTTCTATAGCTCGAGACCACCACTCTGAACTTTGGCTAAGCCTAGGGAGAATACCACACATCACAGGAACTGCACCCCTTTTCCTAATCTTATCCAGGGCTTGTCTATACAACCTAATCAGCTCTTCACTTCTACCATCCTGCACGTCATTTCCCCCAGCTATCAAACAAACAACATCTTTTTTCTCTATCCAGCTATTTATTGACTCACCCACCTTCTTCATACATAAGAACATAAGAACATAAGAATAGAGGACACTGCAACATGCCTACTGGCACACACGAGGCAGCTCCATTTTTGAATTGTATTTTCAGTTTGTCTAACCTATTCTATTCTACTCTACTTATTAATTCTATTTTTCTTTTTATGATTTTTCTATAGGAGTAAATGCTAGGATGAAAGTCTTCTGTCGGGAGAATAATATAGGTTTTATAGACGGGTGGGATCACTTCACTAGTCGTAAGCATATGTATTCAAGGGATGGAGTGCATCTTTCTAATTCAGGTGTCTCGGTATTGGCTGGTATGATAGACAGAGAGGTAGGGGGGTTTTGTTAGACACAAATAATGAAATGATTAATACTTGTGCAGAGAAATTAGTCAGAAAGGGTTCAGTAAATAGTGGGTCAAATAACTGGGAGTCTAAGGATAAGAACCATTTGTTACATAGAACAAATATTAACAAAGAGAATAGCCACAAGAAGGGTGAAGCTAGAGAAAGTTTAAAAGTATATTATACAAATAGCCGTAGTTTAGGTAACAAGATAGAAGAACTGAGAGCCATAGTATGTAGTGAGAGACCGGATATAATATGCATTAGTGAAAGTTGGATTAAATTAGAAAGCAAACACCTTAAAGCTGAGTACATAATTACAGGATATAAACTTTATAATGCTGATCGTAGTGCAGATAAAAGAGGGGTAGGGGTAATTATGTATATTAAAGATAGCCTCAGAATCTGCATTAAGTCTGGAATTAAGACAAATCTAAATTCAGAAACCTTATGGGTTGAAATTAAAAATAATATAGAAAGTCTAGTTGTAGGAGTAGTCTACAGACCACCTGATCTAGATAATATAGAGTCGCAAGTTATATACGATGAAATTTCTAAAGTGAGCAGGTCAAATAGAGTTTGCATTGTGGGCGATTTTAATTTTAGACATATTAACTGGGAAACCATAACAGGTGATAGTAGCTCTAAGGAGTTTTTGGAAGTAGTAGAAGACAATTTCCTTTCTCAGCATGTACATGAAGCAACACGGGGAGTGAATACACTAGATTTAGTTCTTAGTAATAGAGAGAATATGGTTACAAATTTAGAAGTTGGTGAAAAATTGGGCAACAGTGACCATGATTCCATTAGATTTAACATAATTTTCAAGGAAACTATAAAGGAAAATAAGAATATTGTTCCAAACTTTAGAGCAGGAGATTTTGAAGGCTTAAAAACTAAATTATCTAATGAGGTATGGGAAGGGATTTCTGGGGTACAGATGTGGGTAGTTAATCCAGCAAGTCAGGTCGCAGGTAGCGGATTACCCCGAAATTTGGGTACCACATGCCAAGGATTATCACAAGATAAGATCAATACATTAAATTCTCTCACAGGAAAGAACAGCAGCCCGTCAGTTAATATAAATTTGGATGAGGAATATAACAATTTTGTCATGACTCTTAAGAATAGTCAGAGAGACTATATTCCCATGAAACATTGCAGATCAAGAAAAAATGACCCTAAATGGATGAACAATAGAATAAAGAATCTTATAGGTATTAAAAGAGGAATATACAGGAAACTAAAAAGAGGTGAAGAGCAGGTGAGGCAGCAATATATACAGTTAAACAGGGAAGTTAAAAAGATAGTTAGAGAGTCGAAAAGAAAATACGAAGTTCGAATAGCAGGAGAAGCTAAAGAAAATCCTAAAGGGTTTTATCAACATTATCAAACAAAATTTAAGGAAAAAGTCGGACCAATTGAAGTAGCCAATGGCCATATCACAGATGACGATAAAGTGATGTGTACATGTTTAAATGATTATTTCTTATCTGTATTTACAAATGAAAACTTGGAAAATATTCCGGAAGTAGAATCCATTTACAGAGACAGTCCCGATAATATACTTAGTTCAATAAATATTACGAGAGAGGAGGTAATAAAAGAAATAGATAAATTAAAGGCTCATAAATCTCCGGGACCTGATGGAATATATGCTAGAATATTAAAGGAATGCAAGGAAGAGCTTAGTTGTCCTCTAACTTCATTATTTAATAATTCAATAAAATTAGGATCGGTACCCATGGAGTGGAAATTGGCAGATGTGGTACCAATATTTAAAAAAGGAGAACGTGTTAAAAAGAATAATTATAGGCCGGTTAGTTTAACGTCAACAGTGGGTAAGATTCTAGAATCCATAATTGCAAATAAAATAAGGGCACATCTAGAATTACACAGACTGATAAAACTTTCACAACACGGGTTTCTTAAGGGTTTTTCGTGCCTTACAAACTTACTGTCTTTTTATTCAGAAGTTTACGAGGCAGTAGATTGTGGCAAAGAATATGATACAATATATCTAGATTTTAGCAAAGCTTTTGATAGAGTTCCTCACAAAAGATTAGTTAAAAAGCTGGAAGCTCATGGTATAGGAGGAGCTGTGCTCAGATGGATCAAACAATGGTTAAAAGACAGAAAACAGAGGGTTTCCATAAATGGAGAGAAATCAGAGTGGGGCTCAGTTACAAGCGGGGTACCACAAGGCTCGGTACTGGGTCCTCTATTATTCATCGTATATCTAAATGATCTGGATTCGGATATCAGTAGTAACCTAAGTAAATTCGCAGACGACACTAAAATAGGTAGAACTATAAATGGAAAAGAAGACATTCATGCTTTACAGGAAGATCTAAATAGATTATCTGAATGGTCGGACAAATGGCAAATGGAATTTAATGTTGAAAAATGTAAAGTAGTTAAAATGGGTACTATAAAAGACAATACTAGTTATAAGCTAAATAACCACAAAATCATGAGTTCTCAGTGTGAAAGGGATTTGGGAGTTCTTGTGAGTAGTAGTCTTAAGCCAAGAGAGCAATGCACAGCAGTCAGAAATAAAGCAAACAGAATTTTAGGATTTATCTCAAGAAGCGTCAGCAATAGGACGGAAAAAGTTATTTTGCAGCTCTATCTTGCATTAGTTAGGCCCCATTTAGATTATGCTGTGCAATTCTGGTCACCCTATTATAGAATGGAAATTGAATCCTTGGAGAGAGTGCAACGAAGAATGACCAAGATGATACACAATATCAGAAATCTACCATATGAGGACAGATTAAAAAAACTTAATCTACATTCTCTAGAGAGGCGAAGAGTTAGGGGGGATATGATTGAAGTGTATAAATGGTTTAAAGGGATTAACAAGGGAGATATTAATAAAGTTTTAAAAATTCATGATCAAACCAGAACTCGTAATAATGGATTTAAGCTTGATAAATTTAGGTTCAGAAGGGAAATTGGTAAAAATTGGTTTGGTAATAGAGTAGCTGATGCATGGAACAAGCTTCCTAGTATGATAGTAAATGCCAATACCTTAGACACCTTCAAATGTAGATTAGATAGACATATGACAGAGGTAGGGTGGGTATGAATAGGTTAGTGCTTATTAGAAAAATCATAAAAAGAAAAACAGAATAAATAAGTAGAGTAGAATAGAATAGGTTAGACATGCTGAAAATACAATTAAAAAATGGAGCTGCCTCGTGTGTGCCAGTAGGCATGTTGCAGTGTCCTCTATTCTTATGTTCTTATGTTCTTATGTTCTATTCATACCCACCCTACCTCTGTCATATGTCTATCTAATCTACAGTTGAAGGTGTCTAAGGTATTGGCATTTACTATCATACTAGGAAGCTTGTTCCATGCATCAGCTACTCTATTACCAAACCAATTTTTACCAATTTCCCTTCTGAACCTAAATTTATCAAGCTTAAATCCATTATTACGAGTTCTGGTTTGATCAAGAATTTTTAAAACTTTATTAATATCTCCCTTGTTAATCCCTTTAAACCATTTATACACTTCAATCATATCCCCCCTAACTCTTCGCCTCTCTAAAGAATGTAGATTAAGTTTTTTAATCTGTCCTCATATGGTAGATTTCTGATATTGTGTATCATCTTGGTCATTCTTCGCTGCACTCTCTCCAAGGATTCAATTTCCATTCTATAATAGGGTGACCAGAATTGCACAGCATAATCTAAATGGGGCCTAACTAATGCAAGATAGAGCTGCAAAATAACTTTTTCCGTCCTATTGCTGACGCTTCTTGAGATAAATCCTAAAATTCTGTTTGCTTTATTTCTGACTGCTGTGCATTGCTCTCTTGGCTTAAGACTACTACTCACAAGAACTCCCAAATCCCTTTCACACTGAGAACTCATGATTTCATGGTTATTTAGGTTATAACTAGTATTGTCTCTTATAGTACCCATTTTAACTACTTTACATTTTTCAACATTAAATTCCATTTGCCATTTGTCCGACCATTCAGATAATCTATTTAGATCTTCCTGTAAAACATGAATGTCTTCTTTTCCATTTATAGTTCTACCTATTTTAGTGTCTTCTGTGAATTTACTTAGGTTACTACTGATATCCGAATCCAGATCATTTAGATATACGATGAATAATAGAGGACCCAGTACCGAGCCTTGTGGTACCCCGCTAGTAACCGAGCCCCACTCTGATTTCTCTCCATTTATGCAAACCCTCTGTTTTCTGTCTTTTAACCATTGTTTGATCCATCTGAGCACAGCTCCTCCAATAACATGAGCTTCCAGCTTTTTAACTAATCTTTTGTGAGGAACTCTATCAAAAGCTTTGCTAAAATCTAAATATATTGTATCATATTCTTTGCCACAATCTACTGCCTCGTAAACTTCTGAATAAAAAGACAGTAAGTTTGTAAGGCACGAAAAACCCTTAAGAAACCCGTGTTGTGAAAGTTTTATCAGTCTGTGTAATTCTAGATGTGCCCTTATTTTATTTGCAATTATGGATTCTAGAATCTTACCCACTGTTGACGTTAAACTTACCGGCCTATAATTATTCTTTTTAACTCGTTCTCCTTTTTTAAATATTGGTACCACATCTGCCAATTTCCACTCCATGGGTACCGATCCTAATTTTATTGAATTATTAAATAATGCAGTTAGAGGACAACTAAGCTCTTCCTTGCATTCCTTTAATATTCTAGCATATATTCCATCAGGTCCCGGAGATTTATGAGCCTTTAATTTATCTATTTCTTTTATTACCTCCTCTCTCGTAATATTTATTGAACTAAGTATATTATCGGGACTGTCTCTGTAAATGGATTCTACTTCCGGAATATTTTCCAAGTTTTCATTTGTAAATACAGATAAGAAATAATCATTTAAACATGTACACATCACTTTATCGTCATCTGTGATATGGCCATTGGCTACTTCAATTGGTCCGACTTTTTCCTTAAATTTTGTTTGATAATGTTGATAAAACCCTTTAGGATTTTCTTTAGCTTCTCCTGCTATTCTAACTTCGTATTTTCTTTTCGACTCTCTAACTATCTTTTTAACTTCCCTGTTTAACTGTATATATTGCTGCCTCACCTGCTCTTCACCTCTTTTTAGTTTCCTGTATATTCCTCTTTTAATACCTATAAGATTCTTTATTCTATTGTTCATCCATTTAGGGTCATTTTTTCTTGATCTGCAATGTTTCATGGGAATATAGTCTCTCTGACTATTCTTAAGAGTCATGACAAAATTGTTATATTCCTCATCCGAATTTATATTGACTGACGGGCTGCTGTTCTTTCCTGTGAGAGAATTTAATGTATTGATCTTATCTTGTGATAATCCTTGGCATGTGGTACTCAAATTTCGGGGTAATCCGCTACCTGCGACCTGACCTGCTGGATTAACTACCCACATCTGTACCCCAGAAATCCCTTCCCATGCCTCATTAGATAATTTAGTTTTTAAGCCCTCAAAATCTCCTGCTCTAAAGTTTGGAACAATATTCTTATTTTCCTTTATAGTTTCCTTGAAAATTATGTTAAATCTAATGGAATCATGGTCACTGTTGCCCAATTTTTCACCAACTTCTAAATTTGTAACCATATTCTCTCTATTACTAAGAACTAAATCTAGTGTATTCACCCCCCGTGTTGCTTCATGTACATGCTGAGAAAGGAAATTGTCTTCTACTACTTCCAAAAACTCCTTAGAGCTACTATCACCTGTTATGGTTTCCCAGTTAATATGTCTAAAATTAAAATCGCCTACAATGCAAACTCTATTTGACCTGCTCACTTTAGAAATTTCATCGTATATAACCTGCGACTCTATATTGTCTAGATCAGGTGGTCTGTAGACTACTCCTACAACTAGACTTTCTATATTATTTTTAATTTCAACCCATAAGGTTTCTGAATTTAGATTTGTCTTAATTCCAGACTTAATGCAGCTTCTGAGGCTATCTTTAATATACATAATTACCCCTCCCCCTCTTTTATCTGCACTACGATCAGCATTATAAAGTTTATATCCTGTAATTATGTACTCAGCTTTAAGGTGTTTGCTTTCTAATTTAATCCAACTTTCACTAATGCATATTATATCCGGTCTCTCACTACATACTATGGCTCTCAGTTCTTCTATCTTGTTACCTAAACTACGGCTATTTGTATAATATACTTTTAAACTTTCTCTAGCTTCACCCTTCTTGTGGCTATTCTTTTTGTTAATATTTGTTCTATGTAACAAATGGTTCTTATCCTTAGACTCCCAGTTATTTGACCCACTATTTACTGAACCCTTACTGACTAATTTCTCTGCACAAGTATTAATCATTTCATTATTTGTGTCTAACAAAACCCCCCTACCTCTCTGTCTATCATACCAGCCAATACCGAGACACCTGAATTAGAAAGATGCACTCCATCCCTTGAATACATATGCTTACGACTAGTGAAGTGATCCCACCCGTCTATAAAACCTGCTCCAGGGAAAAAATATTTTCCTCTAACTCTATGCCTGAGTTTCCTGTCTACATATCTGCATAGTGAATCCCCTACAATTACCAAAGAACGAGACTCATCCGGAGGATGGGTTACTCCGACCTTGGGAGACTTACCTAGGCTCTTGACCTGAGAGCTTTTCCCACTTCCATTTCTACGATCGCTAGTACACCTATCTGACTCTATGGGTCCTTTTCTTTCTGTTTGGATCCCATCAATGCGTTTACCTGGCTTCTAAAGGTATTGCTAAGATATGTTGAAAGACCCCCCTTTTTTTTTTTCCTTCCTTCACTACAGTTAGGACATGTATGGGAATTACCCCTTTTTTTCTGGGATTTCATCAATTCGTTTACATGGCTTTTTAAAGTATTATTAAGATATTAAAGACTTTTGTTTTTTTCTTTCCCTTTCTCATGAAATTCTTGCTAGGCATTATTCAACGGTTTCTCTGTCCTCATTTTTTCACTCCCCCGCCGTCTTCACTGCAGGCCCAGGTTCGTACACTACCATAAATTATCTTCTTTCTAAGATAGGCAAGACAAAGAGGAAGCGATCGATGCACCTTCCAAATCCCTCCAGCCTGGCTTTTTCGTCCTACCCTCGGGCCAATCTTGACTAAGACCACCCTGTAGGAGACCTGCAATGTCAGCGCGATTCTCTTCAATACTGCATACACATGTACCTTTGAAGCAGACCTCGGGATGAAAATTTGAACCTATGTCACTACTACAGTTGTAAGAAAGGTTCCCTATGACTTCAGGGTACCAACAATGGCCATACGTTGGTAATCTGAGGCTATACTTTGCCTCCCCTGCAACTGCAAGTGATTGCAATCTCTATTCCATGGGCAACAGGGACTTGTTTGAGAGGACAAAATCTAAAGACTTTTAGAACTTGCAGGTCGGGGCTGCCTAGAAATAGGGTGGTAATGGAAGGTAAGTGTCTACACAACTAGATTATTATTCCAAGATACTTAGGGCTTAGCTGAGAAACTGATACATAGCATTACTCTACTATAGATATCAAAAAGAACAATCATTAAATACTGAGAAAAGCCACTAAAGAAATATTCTTATTAGCAGTGGCTACAGTAATATCAAGCATGAATTCAGATAAAAGATACAAATCATCAGGTTACTGTTGATTGTATTTCAAAAATAATAATAAGCAACAGGCCATTGAGAGATAGTAACAATATCAGTCAACATAATAACATTACTAATAATCATGATCAAAATAAGAATAATAAGCAATAAAAATAAAAATACTAAATCAGAAATATCAATATATATACAATGGAGACTGGCATTCAGAAGTAAGAACAGAGTTCTATACTTATATTTCATAGTAATGCTCATTCTAACACAGTCTCTTTTACTATTCAAATTCCTGCTGTCATAATCTATGTATATATATAAAAGCATAAGTGGCAACTTGCTGGCTCCACAATTTGTCAATGGGAGTTTTGTTTATTCTCTAAACAGTTGCGAGATGTGGCGAAAGTATTTATGCAGAAGTCGGTACTACTGATGTCTTATCAATATTTATGCAATAACAGCATGCAACAATTTATCAACTGAAATAAAATGTAGGCACAATTATCGCCTAGCTTCGCTGGAAAAAAAACAAACAAAAACAATCAATGATGGCAACATTCGTTTAGCATCGGAAGAATCCTATATCAGTCTCAGAGTAGAGTGAAAGGTAGGCGAGAGAGAGAGAGAGAGAGAGAGAGAGAGAGAGAGAGAGAGAGAGAGAGAGAGAGAGAGAGAGAGACCTTGAAATATGTCGCGGTCAGGCGAGACGGGCTTCCTTCCTTTAAATGTACTGAAAATAAAAAATTGTCGCAGAGTATCTCTAATAATAAAATAAATAAACAAATGAAAGTGAACAAACGTTAGCAATGACTATCGATAGAGTTTTACGTTTATTGTCAGAGGGCTATTCTTATTCCCCATTAACAAAAAACAAAAGCAAAAAGAACTTAGTGTACAACTGCACAAATGTCGAAGCATAAATCCATTACTTTCTGTTTAATATTGCTAAGGACTTTACTGTAACAGCAGGAGGTCAGATCCTTAGCTGAGGAGAACAGGGATCTGAGAGGTAAGGTAGAGGTGTTAACCAGGAAGGGACATTTGAATAGAGAAGACGACTGGAAAATTATGAATAAGGGTTCAACGAAGATGGTTCTTAAGAAAACTGATACTTTTAGATTACAAGTTGCTAATTCATTTAGTTCACTTAGAGATGAAGGTGACAGTGGCGGCAGTAAGTCTTCAGGACCCATAGAGTCAGATAGGTGTACTAGCAATCGTAGAAATGGAAGTGGGAAAAGCTCTCAGGTCAAGAGCCTAGGTAAGTCTCCCAAGGTCGGAGTTACCCATTCTCCGGATAAGTCTCGTTCTTTGGTAATTGTAGGGGATTCACTATGCAGATATGTAGACAGGAAACTCAGGCATAGAGTTAGAGGAAAATATTTTTTCCCTGGAGCAGGTATGAAGAAGGTGGGTGAGTCAATAAATAGCTGGATTGAGAAAAAAGATGTTGTTTGTTTGATAGCTGGGGGAACTGACGTGCAAGATGGTAGAAGTGAAGAGCTGATTAGGTTGTATAGACAAGCCCTGGATAAGATCAGGAAAAGGGGTGCAGTTCCTGTGATGTGTGGTATTCTCCCTAGGCTTAGCCAAAGTTCAGAGTGGTGGTCTCGAGCTATAGGAGTAAATGCTAGGATGAAAGTCTTCTGTCGGGAGAATAATATAGGTTTTATAGATGGGTGGGATCACTTCACTAGTCGTAACCATATGTATGCAAGGGATGGAGTGCATCTTTCTAATTCAGGTGTCTCGGTATTGGCTGGTATGATAGACAGAGAGGTAGGGGGGTTTTGTTAGACACAAATAATGAAATAAATAATACTTGTGCAGAGAAATTAGTCAGTAAGGGTTCAGTAAATAGTGGGTCAAATAACTGGGAGTCTAAGGATAAGAACCATTTGTTACATAGAACAAATATTAACAAAAAGAATAGCCACAAGAAGGGTAAAGCTAGAGAAATTTTAAAAGTATATTATACAAATAGCCGTAGTTTAGAAAACAAGATAGAAGAACTGAGAGCCATAGTATGTAGTGAGAGACCGGATATAATATGCATTAGTGAAAGTTGGATTAATTTAGAAAGCAAACACCTTAAAGCTGAGTACATAATTACAGGATATAAACTTTATAATGCTGATCGTAGTGCAGATAGAAGAGGGGGAGGGGTAATTATGTATATTAAAGATAGCCTCAGAAGCTGCATTAAGTCTGGAATTAAGACAAATCTAAATTCAGAAACCTTATGGGTTGAAATTAAAAATAATATAGAAAGTCTAGTTGTAGGAGTAGTCTACAGACCACCTGATCTAGATAATATAGAGTCGCAAGTTATATACGATGAAATTTCTAAAGTGACCAGGTCAAATAGAGTTTGCATTGTAGGCGATTTTAATTTTAGACATATTAACTGGGAAACCATAACAGGTGATAGTAGCTCTAAGGAGTTTTTGGAAGTAGTAGAAGACAATTTCCTTTCTCAGCATGTACATGAAGCAGCACGGGGGATGAATACACTAGATTTAGTTCTTAGTAATAGAGAGAATATGGTTACAAATTTAGAAGTTGGTGAAAAATTGGGCAACAGTGACCATGATTCCATTAGATTTAACATAATTTTCAAGGAAACTATAAAGGAAAATAAGAATATTGTTCCAAACTTTAGAGCAGGAGATTTTGAGGGCTTAAAAACTAAATTATCTAATGAGGCATGGGAAGGGATTTCTGGGGTACAGATGTGGGTAGTTAATCCAGCAGGTCAGGTCGCAGGTAGCGGATTACCCCGAGATTTGAGTACCACATGCCAAGGATTATCACAAGATAAGATCAATACATTAAATTCCCTCACAGGAAAGAACAGCAGTCCGTCAGTTAATATAAATTTGGATGAGGAATATAACAATTTTGTCATGACTCTTAAGAATAGTCAGAGAGACTATATTCGAGAGAAATCAGAGTGGGGCTCGGTTACTAGCGGGGTACCACAAGGCTCGGTACTGGGTCCCCTATTATTCATCGTATATCTAAATGATCTGGATTCGGATATCAGTAGTAACCTAAGTAAATTCGCAGAAGACACTAAAATAGGTAGAACTATAAATGGAAAAGAAGACATTCATGCTTTACAGGAAGATCTAAATAGATTATCTGAATGGTCGGACAAATGGCAAATGGAATTTAATGTTGAAAAATGTAAAGTAGTTAAAATGGGTACTATAAAAGACAATACTAGTTATAAGCTAAATAACCACAAAATCATGAGTTCTCAGTGTGAAAGGGATTTGGGAGTTCTTGTGAGTAGTAGTCTTAAGCCAAGAGAGCAATGCACAGCAGTCAGAAATAAAGCAAACAGTATTTTAGGATTTATCTCAAGAAGCGTTAGCAATAGGACGGAAAAAGTTATTTTGCAGCTCTATCTTGCATTAGTTAGGCCCCATTTAGATTATGCTGTGCAATTCTGGTCACCCTATTATAGAATGGATATTGAATCCTTGGAGAGGGTGCAGCGAAGAATGACCAAGATGATACACAATATCAGAAATCTACCATATGAGGACAGATTAATAAAACTTAATCTACATTCTCTAGAGAGGCGAAGAGTTAGGGGGGATATGATTGAAGTGTATAAATGGTTTAAAGGGATTAACAAGGGAGATATTAATAAAGTTTTAAAAATTCATGATCAAACCAGAACTCGTAATAATGGATTTAAGCTTGATAAATTTAGGTTCAGAAGGGAAATTGGTAAAAATTGGTTTGGTAATAGAGTAGCTGATGCATGGAACAAGCTTCCTAGTAGGATAGTAAATGCCAATACCTTAGACACCTTCAAATGTAGATTAGATAGACATATGACAGAGGTAGGGTGGGTATGAATAGGTTAGTGCTTGTTAGAAAAACCATAAAAAGAAAAAATAGAATAAATAAGTAGAGTAGAATAGAATAGGTTAGACATGCTGAAAATACAATTCAAAAATGGAGCTGCCTCGTGTGTGCCAGTAGGCATGTTGCAGTGTCCTCTATTCTTATGTTCTTATGTTCTTATGTCTATAATGACAATCTTTTTCTTGCTATAAATCAGAGGGTTGAGTCGAAACACACACTCTCTATAAGGCAACATTTCTCTGAGAAAACTAAGCAAAATATTACAATCATATGTGACAATATCTCTACTACTATCAACAAAAGTACAAATATCTTTTTCTTAACAGACGTCTTATAATGACTTAAGTATCATTAATTTTAAATTTAAAACTCAACATATAATCTTTGAGAATCTCAATTATCTTAATTAGCTCAATTGTAATTTTAAATTCATGACAATAACAGTGATTAACATTAATTATTTCTAGATAATCTTTTCAAAACTCTTTAATTATAATATATCAAAGGGATTAAGATTTTAAAGATTTCTTCAATACAAAAAGAACTATATAACAAAAACGGGTATCAAAGAATATAAAAAGTCTGTCTCTGTGTATGCAATAATAAAAACAAAAAGTATATTTCATTAGCAACAGTAAAGAATGCATTTTGCTTAAGTTTCAAAATTTCGTAAGGAGTTGTACATGAGCAATTCAAACATGAAATATATATTCTTTTACTATCTCGAATTTAACTTATTTAAATTACTAAACAACAGAATTTCCTCCAGAACAGGGAGAAGTTCAACATATAACTGTTCTGTCTGTTTGCTTTTACGGGGGTGCGCATGTGGGCGCTGTTTTCTCCCCTGTTCTTTTGGCTTCTGGATCAACTTCTGCTCTCTCAAATACGGGAAACGGCTGTGTAACATTCTTGTTGTCATTTCGTGTCAGCTCTCACTCTTTCTTTATGACCAAGCTGAAATAATTTTGATAAACATTATCATGGCTAAAACTCGCAAAGTTTAATTTTATCAATCTAACATATCTCTTCAGACAAATAATGTATATACTGCAGCTAACAAAGAAAATAATCATTCATAGATTCACATCCTTTATCACGTAATATCTATCTTGGAACTCTCGGAAATCGAATAATAATCTCATTGGCGGAGTCGGGGACAAAACAAAAATAAAACAAACTTGGCATCTCAACCATATCTGGGCAAGTGGAGAATCATTTTCTCAAAAATATCCCTCAATAGATATTGCAACAGCGCATCACCCCCCATAAATATACTCTGATATGGCATGCAGAAGGACCCGGCGGGGCAGGGGAACGATCCTCGCAGACTCCCCATTCATGTTTCCTAACGGTGCTTTCCGCGATTTCACCCCCTAAAGCAACCCCCCCCCATTATACTCCCAGTCATTCATACTCATTCGCTATCACATTCGCTATATCACTTTCAAGACAATCATCCCCTTTCTGTCTGTGAAATTCCCTTTTATTTACAACGTTGGTTTCCCTACCCTTATCTCTCTGAAGGAGAGTAAAGGTGAAATCTCGGTTGGGCCGCGCGGCCACAAGATTGCCTCACCAGTCCTAGGTCCCATTTTAACGAACAAACAAACATTCTACTCCCTTGAAGCTACATTTGGGTGACACTGAAAAACCTTCCCTATTCTAGGACAGCACAAATTCCTCGAATTTCCTCTTACTTTCACCTGCATAGCGTGAAATAAAAAAACTCATCTCTAAATAATATAACGAAAATTTCTTATTCTTCTAAACAAAATGCCACACACGTATCGTAATATTAATTCCCCATCATAATAACACAAAAAGAACGATCTGTCATTTATGTCTTTCTTTTCTCACTCCAAAATATTACACTTTAAGAGATTAATATAAAAATGACTTTACACGTACTTTAAATATCAAAGATCAGTACAATTACAACATATTTGTAATAACGAGGTTTGGAGATCGATTGGTCACTTCCGCATTCCTTTCTCGGAAATCACACGTGTTCTAAGTAAAACCTTAAAAGCAGATTCAAGTATATTACTCACAATAATTCTTACACTTAAGAAATTAATATACTGTAATAGTGATTGCACGTATATTAAATTTTCAATTAAAATCAATACATTCGCGTTCTTATAATTCAATTTAGGCATTAATACAAATAAATGGAACACCCTTTAAACGCAATTACTTTATATTACTCAAATTATAACAAAAAATGGAGTTTATTACTGCTTATAGCTATTAGTACAAATTATCCATGTTAGTAATGGGTACAGAAATTCTACTTTTATTAACTTATTAGGCGCCACACCCCTCATAGGCGGGTTGGCTGAGTCAAAGCATAACTACAAGATAAAATGGAGGCGTCCACCGACCTCAATTTCTTTTACTAATTGTCCCATTACTCACTGGATACAGATCACAAGTACTTAGCTATTTTAAGGAGGTGATCCTGAAGAACTTCATGGCAGAAGGCAAGGAAGGAGGGGGTTCTCCTTCTTCTCTCGAGTAAAATCGACGAATTGCCATCTTCTTGGTCGGATCCGGCAACTTATATTTCTTGTAATGGGCATTTTCACTCAATGCCCACGTCACACTTAGGCTTACTAAGAAATATCTTAGGAATAGTTCCCTAATAGTTTCATAATATTCTCTGTTTGACCACTCGTCACTTCTCATCCGCAGACCCAAGTATTTCAGGAAGTCGACCACAGGAATTATGGACGGACATTCGAGGTCTTTTACATTTGCACCATCGAGGTATAAAGGTGAATATTTGACTCGAGGCTCCTTTACAACCAGGGCACGGGGTGGGGGCTTGTCCTGCTGCGTTCTCTGTGTCACCACGGGGCTCGGAGCGGCAGGCTGTTCGTCGATGTTTGAGGCATCGGTTTCTCTGTCGGCGTTAACCAAGTTCCTTCTCGATGGAGCTGCGTCAGCAGGAGTTTGTAGGCGCCGCACGTGCTCCTCCAGTTCGAGAATTCTCCGGTGTTTGGCCTCGTCACTCATTTCTTGAATTGGGAGATGTTGGATTTCTGCTTTTGCCATTCTTATTTTCTTTTCTTCGCACTGGTTTCTTCTGATATGAGAGTTTCTTCGTACTTTTTTCCAGGAGTGTGATCCGTACTGCGCTGCCACCAGTTGTCGTGATGTTAGTTACTATTCCACCGCGTGTCACCAGTTGTCGTAATGATTTCTTCTCACTACGTTAATATTAGTACCAGACGGGTACAAGGTAAGAATGGACAAGCGGTGATTCCTTTATCTTAATTTATTCTAGAGTACAACACATTCGACGCCTCAATGCCCCTCACCCTATGACTATCACAATCTATGATCTATTCGTGCCCCGGGTAAGATTCTGACTGACTGTCGCTCTCTGACTGCTTCTGGCTGCCATGGGGATGCTTGAAATACCCCAAAGGGCAGGGCATATATATATATATATATATATATATATATATATATATATATATATATATATATATATATATATATATATATATATATATATATATATATATATATATATATATATACATACATACATACATACATACATACATACTCACATATATATATATATATATATATATATATATATATATATATATATATATATATATATATATATATATATATATATATATATATATATATATATATATATATATATTTTTTTTTTTTTTTTTTTTTTTTTTTTTTAAGAGTGTGACACCGGGACAGGCAGAAACTGCCCCCATCAATAAAGGCCCGGGCACGAGAAAATACCAAGACGAAGGAAAAGAAAAAGGTTAAGGGCAAGGCAGAGATTAGGTAATGACACACAAAGGAAATCGACAGACAGAAAAAAACAGTCAAAGAACAGAGGACCCAGCGATATGGAGGACTAGGCTCTGAGATGACGATATATATATATATATATATATATATATATATATATATATATATATATATATATATATATATATATATATATATATATATATATATATATATATATATATATATATATATATATATATATATATATATATATATATATATATATATATATATATATATATATATATATATATATATATATATATATATATATATATATATATATATATATATATATATATATATATCTATATATATATATATATATATATATATATATATATATATATATATATATATATATATATATATATATATATATATATATATATATATATATATTATATATATATATATATATATATATATATATATATATATATATATATATATATATATATATATATATATATATATATATATATATATGGTAGGAAAAGCCCATTAAATTAAACAACGAATATATATATATATATATATATATATATATATATATATATATATATATATATATATATATATATATATATATATATATATATATATAAAGGACTTATCAATTTCGATCCTAAACATTGTCACAATGCAATGTGATCACTATCTCACAAGAGGGTTATAAATATGGTGGGATTTTCATCCCACTATATTACAGCAATGATTGTGGTGTTCTTTCTTTTGGTAGCATGGTTGGTGATACAGAAGCATCTTCTTTATATGTATTTATTTTTAGCCTACACTTATTCTTCAGAGCTCCCATTACTACAGTTCCTGTCACGAACGATTCCAGATTCCCGCCCCCAAGGGCGAGGCTAGATAAGCTGTGTACTTCACGTCTGCCCCTGACAAGGCCTGATCTCTAACTGACTAGGCTTTGTTATTCTCATGGCGGTCGGTGGGTTTAGAGTGCGTCACTGCCATCCAGCACAATTAGGCATCTTTAATATGCCGTGTGAAGCTATAGGCATCTTTAATTGCCTTACGACAGCCCGAATGAGATTGGGAATTGAATTAAATGCAAAAATGAAGCCACGAGTGAGGTTGGGGAATCTGTAAAATGAACAAAGTGGCATTCAGATAGTATACCTTCATTCCTAAGTATAGCAGATATATGCTAAAAGGTTGGATTCCTTTTAACCTTCTGTGGTGTAGTTGGTAGAGCCTTGACTTGGTAATTATAGGTCCTAGGTTCAAGTTCTGGTCGGGGTAAAAAATTATTCATGTTTTCACATATGTAATGTGCTTATTTAGTTATTGTATAGCTCGAATGAGATTGGGAATTTGATTAAATGAGAAAATGAAGCCACGAGTGAGGTTGGGGAATCTGTAATATGAACATAGTGGCATTCAGATAGAATCCGTTCATTCCTAAGTATAGCAGATATAAGCTATAAGGTTGGATTCCTTTTAATCTTCTATGGTGTAGCTGGTAGCGCCTTGATTTAGTAATTATAAGTCCTAGGTTCAAGTCCCTGTCGGGGTAAAAAATTATTCATATATATATATATATATATATATATATATATATATATATATATATATATATATATATATATGGTAACGAAGCCCATCAGTGAAACAATATATAGAAAAAATAACGCTATATTTCGGATCCTAACTGGACCCCTTCTCAAGCACAACTCTTGTGCTTGAGAAGGGGTCCAGTTAGGATCCGATATATAGCGTCATTTTTTCTATGTGGTGTTTTACTGATGGGCTTCCTTACCATTTAGTCCTGTATGCTAACAGTTTATGCTTACTCATATATATATATATATATATATATATATATATATATATATATATAATATATATATATATATATATATATATATATATATATATATATATATATATATATTTATATGTGTTTTCTCATATGCACCTCGCTTTAATAGAAGTGGCAAGAATAGAGTTGGAGGACCGTGGCAATTGGATGGTATTGGCAGAGCACTTCCTTGACCAAAGGAGACCTCTACAGGAGCAATGGCAACGTATAAATATCACCCTCAATCCAGTAAAAAAAAACAAAATCTATGTTTATCGGACAGTACTACGATCGGGTAATGGATGTCTTATTAGTAGCATATATATTTTGTTTTCTTTGGATAAATTGAAGAGGCCATAAAAAAGTGGATAGATCGCCAAAGAAATAAGTGTAATATCTGTAATATATAAAGCAATTTGTCACTGGGAGTTCTTCAAAATGGTCCTTTCGCAATTGTCATAACCAGATAACGCTCCAGAAAATGTTCTTGACTGCAATATGAAGACAGCCAAATGAACTGTTCCAAGCATTGTTTTTTCCAATGCATACTTGAATATGAACCGCAAAATGTCAATGCAACGAATATTGCATAAAATACTTCGATTCCCAGCATGCTTTCAAGATCACCACTTAGTTATGGATGACATTAAGTATGAAAATTGAGCAATGTTGTGTCCAGACTCTTGTTCCCTTAGTACAACTCCTCAGTATTCAAAGTCACCATAATATTAGAGACTGTAGTGAACACCCTGCAGTAAAAGTGAATATTTTAGAATAGACAATATAATACAAGGGGCTTAAGACAGCTTCGATAAGAATTTTTTGCGTTGCTACAATTACCACAGATATGTACAACTTAAACCTGTTTTTAAAGTAAACCACATTCAAAAAATGTCGAAGTCGGTAATCAGCAGCTTCCAGTCAAGGTACCCAATGAAGAAAGTCAAGAAACACAGATTCAACATCAACAGGCCAAAAAAAATTTAATATACTGTCTTGCTATTTCTTTGCTTAGTACAGGATCTGCTTTACAGGTAGTAGAATGCACATATGAGGGAAGATTTGAATGTTTGTAGATAGTGGCGCAAGTGTTTCTCTGAAAGAATTGTCACAAATCACAGGCGATGTTACAGTCTTTCAAAATTACAATACTTCACAAACCATAACTGATAAATGGTACAAACAAACAAACATTTATTTCCATTTTTGTACAATGGCTATTCTTCTACAATTTAAGAGTAACTTATAAGTAGGCATGTAATTGAACTAATATGTAAGAGCGCAATACATACAGGTAAAGTAAATATAACTTTTCTTGAAAATAATAATACTGTAATAAAAATTTTAACAAATATGTTAATAATAAAGAAATGATATTAACACTCGATACAGGATCATTATTATTGGCATCATCACTATATTTGTACTCCTTACAATGATAATAATAAGTTCTTAACTTAGAGAACAGAGAAGGCGATATCAGTTTACATACAGAGAGGTTAGTGTTAAGGGAAATTCCATTAAATCATGAAGTTTAATTAATGTGTACTCAGCAACTATTTGTCCAAAAGAAAACTATATAGCATGCCTTTGAAAGCTGGGAAGGAGGATGAATTTTTATGATGCTCTAGAATATTGCTCTAGTGTGTTGGCCCTTTACTAGTGATCATCTTTGAACTTGCTTCTGTGTTAGTTCTATGAATAAAGAGCTCAATACTCTGTCTTGTGTTGGTTCCCCATATATCTCTGACTGTTTTTAAATCAAATAGCCAGGTAGAATAATGATGGTTCAAAATTTTGTATACAAACACATAAATAGCATAGGCGACCTTGTTTTCTGCCCGCAGCCACCCATGTTTTTTGAGAGCTTGTGTGATGTGGTCATATTTTCTTCTTCCTCCCAGGGCAACTCGAGTTGCAAAATTAATAAGCTTCTGTATTCTGTTTATCTGAGTCTTAGTGGTAGCTCCCCAAACAGTTGTGCAGTAAGTAATGTGACTTAGGTCTATAGATTAAACAACAGTTATTCGAGTGGTAGTTTCAAAATTGTCTTTTATATGTGGTAAGTACATTAATATTCCTCTAACCTTTTTGCATACTTTATCTAAATAGGAATAAACAACATGTAGTTATCAAAGTGAATTCCTAGATTTTTTACTGCTCTCCTAAGTGTAGTGATATTGCCGCAAAAATTAATTTTTGTGTTCTCTGGAATTTATGCTATATGGAACCTTGAACCAGTAAACATTCATTGTGTTTTACTTTCATTAATTGCCAGCCCAATTTCTTGAATATAGGTTTTAATTTTTGGCGGAGCGTTTTCTGCTCTTAAGGTTAGCTCTGGGAGATTATTAATATCATCACTAAGGAGTAGATGAGTGTCATCTGCATATTGTACCACTAGATAGTAAAAAATGAAAGAAAATAGATAATTTACGTAAATGGAAAAGAGGATAGGACCAAATACTGATCCCTGTGGAACACCAAATGATACATTTTTTGGCATAGAGATAATGCTACTAAGACGGATAGACTGTTTGCGATTAGATAGATACTCTCTAAACTAGTTTGGGTCAATATTTAGGTTAGTACATTTACAAATAAGAATTTCATGGCTTACACTGTAGAAGAGAGATTTTTTTTATATCTATATTATAATAGATACTATTCGTAACTTTGAGCAGTGAAGTTTCCACCGAGAGTTTCGGTCTAAAACCACGTTAGTTAATAGCTAATAGTCTATTTGACTCTAAATATGACATAAGTTGGCATTCAACAATTTGTTCTAATATTTTAGAGAAAATGGGTAGCAGGGAAATGGGAGGTATTACATGTGATTTTTTTCAAGAGTCCTGAAACCTTTTAGTAACAATGGAAGTGTTCATAATAGCTAGAATATAAGATACAAGCATGGGCAGAGCATCTTTGATGAATTGAATTGGTATACTACCTGGACCATAACAGCCAGAGTTTCTTAGGCTCTTTATGGTAAGATTTAGGGTAGCAAAATCGACAAGATTTATCTTGAAGTATACTCTTGTGTTTACATTGGAAGAATTAACATTTATGTAATTACTCATATTCACTGAGTTGATGTTTTCGTGTGTTTTCTCATATGTATATTTCACTACGTTAGCAAAATAGTAATTAAAGATTTCCTCTTTGTCTTTCAACTCCGTAATATTTTCAAAACTTTCTGAGGTAGTCCGTCTATTTGGTGTCATGCTTCTAATCACTTTCTATATTGTTGCTGTATCATGTCTAGAGTCATTAAATTATTTTTTGTAAAAGTCTTTTGTACTTATATCGATGAGGGATCTGACACGTTTCTTTTCTACTTTATAATGTTCACGGAGAGTCATATCATATCTATTCATACTTAGCGTTTTTTGTATTTGATTTCTAATTTGCATTGCCTCTTCGATGTCATTAGTTAGCCAGGGGGCTGAGGGGCGGGTTATTTTTCTTGTTACGATGGGTGCACAACTATCTAAGCATTCACGGAAGACTTTTGTTAGAATCTCAACCTGCAAATAGACGTTATCTGTGTTTATTATACTATTAAGTACATTTCTTTTGTTGAGTAATGCTTCACAAAAGATATCAGGGGAGTAATTTTTTAGACACCGGAATGTCTTCAAGAGAGGCTTAGTTTTGAGCTTGTTTATGTTTAGCATAGCAATGTTTTGCTCGTGATCTGCAAATGGGCAGGATACTACGTCTTAATAGGGTATATTTTCCACTTTACTTGTTATCAGATCTATTGGAGTCCTAGACTTAAGGGTTATATGGGTCGGTTTTGTCACTATTTGTGTTAACTTCTAAGTGTTGATCAGCCTTATCATTTTGTTAACTACTGAGAGCAAGTCATCTTTACAGTCACCAAGTATGTATATGAATCTATGGTGCACACAGATATTTCTGAATGTTTCTAGCAGATGACTGAATGAACTGGAAGGAGCTTTTGGGTGACGGTAAACACCCCTTCAATGAAAGATGGAAGTTTCTGATACTGCACAATGATCCATATATCTTCGAATTCTTCAGTTTTTTCTAGACCTGTGGTTATTTCTGATGCACTAAGATAATTTCTAACATAAATACAGACCCCACCCCTCGACCATGGTCATTACGAAATATTTTAAACTCTGGGATAGTCACATATTTATTTTCAGTTGTAGGAGTAAGCCAAGTTTCACTTACACAGTGGAGATGTTGTAGTCCTTTGTTAGCATTATTATTTCCTCTAAATGAGCAAGAAGAGACTGATCATTCACATGTACAGCACTAATGTTACATTCTTACCATGTTTCATCAGAGTGGTATCCGTAGGCATAGTTGTAGTTTGTTCCTGGGGGTGTCCATGATTTGTTTCAACTGTGTGATTCTGCTGGGAATTCATCATCATAGTGTGTTCTGGTGATAGATAGCCCATGGATCCTGGAGTCTGTACCTGCCATTGGATGGGTAATGCTGATTTGAATATGTGCCATGGTATGATCATGCCTTTCCAAGATTTGTATGCCTAGGTGAGCGTCTAAGGTTGAAGAGCCATCTCTCCAGAAGAAGTCCCATTGAAAGGTCTTTTGGACCTAAATAGGACTGTCCAAGACTGTTCAATGTTAAATCTTCCTTCAGTAATGTTTCTTTTTCTGTGCTTACATCAGCATCGAATATTTTTGGATAGTTGTTACGAATCTCTTATTATCCCTTCACATTTGACAAGTCACAACACTCCATCTCTGTTCTCTTTACCTTTTGTTTTCTTCATGTCCAGGCCCAATGAGGTCAGATTTTTTTTTGGGGGGGAGGGCTTAACCTGGTGTCACAGTTAAAAAAAGAATGTAATTAACTATTAATGAGTGCATAATACAGACATTTTTATTTTATAATGTTGAATGTTCTTTGGCTCTCATTTTCCTGCCAACTCTTCTATAAATGATTCCAGCGCACCTGTCCCTCAATCTTTACCCCTCTCTAGCCCAATGCCCTCCCTTATCCTTTCTTCACGCAAACTTCATAAGGTTCTTCGCTCGCTAAAGACGAACAAGGCATCTGGTCCTTATGGCATCCCTGCAAGGTTCCTGAAGGAGTTTGCAGATGAACTGGCTCCCATGCTTTAAGGTCTTTTTCGCCACACTCTTGTCGCATGACGGAAGTCGTGCTGAAGCCAGAATCTGAAACTTGTAACAAATCTTGAGGGGTAACGGTCGAGGGCACAGATGTTTTATTACATGCCCTCACTTTTATTGGGTTTTGGGTCCAGGCCATGTTTTCCCTTGGTACCACCAAGATTTATGGCTAGACACATGGAACTAACCTCCGGCGCCATGCACCCCCAAGAGGCCTAAAAGATAAGGGACCCTCGGTCCTCGAAAACACCACAAGTCGTGAATAGAAACGTGAGAGGCTAGAAGTCAAGGGTGAAATAGAATACTCTCCCAATTGTTTTTCTGCGGTACGGTCAATGTTTGTAGAAAGTGTCAAGGAGATATATGACCGGACCCAGGTGACTTAGCATCTGGCATCAAGTACCTGAAGAGGATGGGAAAGGCCAAGAAGTTAGCCATTTCCTAAACCACAAGAAACACAAACATTTGACCTGTATGTATGTACATGCCCTTGAGAGATACCCAATAGCCACGCTCTGACCTGGAACTTTTCCGTTCTATAGGCTTGTTGAAATAGCTCCTCCCCAAAATAGGAGGGACTCCACTTCGAACCTGGAGTTGATTTGCAGGACTGGATGTCACTTGAGTTCATTGGCAGGACTGGATGTCAAGCCACGCCCTGCCCTTGGGGTATTTCAAGAACCACCCAGGGCAGACACAGTTAGTTAGAACTTTGCCCGGGACACAAATAGATCATAGATTGTGATAGTCATAGGGTGGGGGGCATTGAGGCGTCGAATGTGTTGTACTCTAGAATAAATTAAGATAAAGGAATCACCGCTTGTCCATTCTTACCTTGTACCCATCCGGTACTAATATTCACGTAGTGAAAAGAAATCATTACGACAACTGGTGGCAGCGGTGGGATCACACTCCTGGAAAAAACATACGAAGAGACTCTCATATCAGAAGAAACCAGTGCGAAGAAAAGAAAATAAGAATGGCAAAAGCGGAAATCCAACATCTCCCAAATCAAGAAATGAGTGACGAGGCCAAACACCGGAGAATTCTCGAACTGGAGGAGCACGTGCGGCGCCTACAAACTCCTGCCGACGCTGCTCCGTCGAGAAGGAACTTGGTCAACGCCAACAGAGAAACCGACGCCTCAAACATCGACGAACAGCCTGCCGCTCCGAGCCCCGTGGTGACACAAGGAACGCAGCAGGACAAGCCCCCACCCCATGCCCTGGTTGTAAAGGAGCCTCGAGTCAAAAATTCACCTTTATACTTCGATGGCGCAAATGTAAAAGACCTCGAATGTCCGTCCATAATTCCCACGGCCGACTTCCTGAAATACTTGGGTCTGCGGATGAGAAGTGACGAGTGGTCAAACTATTCCTAAGATATTTCTTAGTAAGCCGAAGTGTGACCGGGGCATTGAGTGAAAATTCCCATTACAAGAAATATAAGTTGCCGGATCCGACCAAGAAGATGGCGATTCGTCGATTTTACTCAAGAGAAGAAGGAGAACCCCCTCCTTCCTTGCCTTCTGCCATGAAGTTCTTCAGGACCACCTCCTTAAAATAGCTAAGTACTTGTGATCTGTATCCAGTGAGTAATGGGACAATTAGTAAAAGAAATTGAGGTCGGTGGACGCCGCCATTTTATTTTGTAGTTATGCTTTGACTCAGCCAACCCGCCTATGAGGGGTGTGGCGTCTAATAAGTTGATAAAAGTAGAATTTCTGTACCCATTACTAACATGGATAATTTGTACTAATAGCTATAAGAAGTAATGAACTCCCATTTTTTTATTATATGAATAATATAAAGTAATTGCATTTAAAGGGTGTTCCATTTATTTGTATTAATGCCTAGATTGAATTTTAAGAACGCGAATGTATCGATTTTTAATTGACAAATTTAATATGCGTGCAATCACTATTACAGTATATTAATTTCTTAAGCGTAAGAATTATAGTGAGAAATATACTTGCATCTGCTTTTAAGTTTTTCATAGACCACGTGTGATTTCCGAGAAAGGAAAGCGGAAGTGACCAATTGATCTCCCAACCTCGTTATTATAAATATGTAGTAATGGTACTGATCTTTGATATTTAAAGTACGTGTAAAATCATTTTTATATTAATTTCTTAAAGCGTAAGAAGTCGAGTGTTAAGATTGCGCCTGTTTTCAAGGTTCTTTCTTTTTTTGTTTGTTTTTTCTCTGCGGAAGTAATGTTTTAGCGAAAGAAAGACATAAATGACAGATTGTTTTTTTTAATGTTGTTACGATGAAGAAATTAATATTATGATACGTGTGTGGCATTTTATTTTGAAGAATAAGAACTTTGTGATGTTATTTAGAGATGAGTTTTTTTAATTTCGCGCTATGCAGGCGACAGTAAGAGTAAATTAGAGTAATTTGTGCTGTCCTAGAATAGGGAAGGTTTTTCAGTGTCACCCAAACGTAGCTTCAAGAGAGTAGAATGTTTGTATGTTCGTTAGAATGGGACCTAGGACTGGTGAGGCAGTCATGTGACCGCACGGCCCAACCGAGATTTCACCTTTACACTTCTTCAGAGTGGTAGGAAAAGGGAAACCAACGACTTGTAAATAAAAGGGAATTTTACAGAACGGGGATGATTGTTTTGTAAGTGATGCAGCGAGTGAGGCAGAGAATGAGTATGAATGACTGGGGGTATAATGGGGGGGTTGCTCTAGGGAGTGAAATCGCGGAAAGCACCGTTAGGAAACATGATTGGGGAGTCTCTGCGAGGGTCGTTCCCCTGCTCCGCCTGCTTATTAGAAAAATCATAAAAAGAAAAACAGAATAAATAAGTAGAGTAGAATAGAATAGGCTAGACATGCTGAAAATACAATTCAAAAATGGAGCTGCCTCGTGTGTGCCAGTAGGCATGTTGCAGTGTCCTCTATTCTTATGTTCTTATGTTCTTATGCCATATCAGAGTATATTTATGGGAGGTGATGCGCTGTTGCAATATCTATTGAGGGATATTTTTGAGAAAATGATTAGTTTAGTTCCTGGGTTCATCCA
>JAXCGZ010004308.1:7500-15000 GCA_037179515.1 Halocaridina rubra
TATATATATATATATATATATATATATATATATATATATATATATATATATATATATATATATATATATATATATATATATATATACAATGACCACAGGCCTCCCTGTAAGCCGAGTGACCGAGTCAAAGCACACACATGCACTAGAAGCTAATATCCCTCGATCATACCTCTTACTTCCTTGGCAATAAAGGGCTGTCACAATTCCCCCTCACTTCCATGACTTGGTCATCAAAAGTGTCAGCGGGCAAGGCTCTTCTGCTATGAGAATCGACAGTAGTAGCTGGTTTTCCCCATCGTTTCATATCATCGCAACTCCACTATACCCACCCGTCCTAGTTTAATGCTCTAGCAGGTGCAAGAAATCCCATTGAACCATGTCACCTATGCACAATCTTTTTCCACTCATAACTATCTCTTGCACTCTCCCCTTCATGCTTCTCTAACCTAGGATCTGCATCTAGAGTCCTCTTTTCAGCCTATCCATTGACCTACTTTCGATATATATATATATATATATATATATATATATATATATATATATATATATATATATATATATATATATATATATATATATATATATATATATATATATATATATATATATATATATTGGAAATGTAGATATATAGTACAATATTTATGAGACACGACGAATTGTTTATGCTATCATCAGGAAAAAAAAATAATTGTTACAATATAATGGACATATTAATCTATATTATGAAGATCTATGTTATATTTGCAACAATAAAAGGAAGACATATTATTGCAAGACTAAATAAAAAAAATATATATATAATATTTGTGTTTTATTCGTGGCTCATTTTAAATGGTATGAATACAATAATACATAAATGCATCTTGCTTAAAAAGTATAGAAGAAGGGTTATTGATCTCTACATTGACAAAACTGCTAGACACATTGTAATAGTCAGAAGATGTAATCTATATAATATTCATGAGATAATGTCACAAACGTCAATCAGTCTCAATTGGCATGTAAATTCCATGGTGATTTGCAAATTCCTCAATTTCCATTGCAAATGACATTTCGGGGACGAACAAACGGTCTTGTAATTCCTTCGTCTCCGAGGTTATTGATACCATAGGAAGACTTTTACACATGCTCGTTTTGCCCACATTCCTATTTAAGAGTGTGTATATATATATATATATATATATATATATATATATATATATATATATATATATATATATATATATATATATATATATATATATATATATATATATATATATATATATATATATATATATATATATATATATATATATATATATATATATATTACTTTATTTGTTTAGATATTATTATTTTTATAAAGAGCATGGCTTTCCATGACGCATTTATTTTCCTAAGTGATACGAGGGTATTTGTAGACCGAAGGGATCCAATACCTGACCGCAAGAAATGATTAATGGAGGAGCAAAGAGTGATAACAGTGTTACCTAAAACGTCTATCAACACTATGTCGAGGTGAAAATATGACCTCATCTACGCATCTACTTATGATAAACTAAACATCATTATTTATCCAATGGAAGCGCATTTTTATTTCGGTTTCAGGGGAACTGGAAACAGATATTTTTAAAGTTTATGTCTCTTTGTGCTAAATTAAGCTTTTTTTCTAGGCGTGAAAATATCTGTATAAGCTAAACTACAAATTATGAGCACGTCTACATTTACAGCAATATGTACGTACGTACGTATGTATGTATGTATGTATGTATGTATGTATGTATGTATGTATGTATGTATGTATGCATGCATGCATGCATGCATGCATGTATGTATGTATGTATGTATGTATGTATGTATGTATGTATGTATGTATGTATGTATGTATCAATGTATGTATGCATGTATCAATGTATGCATGCATGTATCAATGTATGCATGCATGTATCAATGTATGCATGCATGCATCAATGTATGCATGCATGCATCAATGTATGTATGTATGTATGTATGTATGTATGTACGCACGCACGCACGCACGCACGCACGCACGCACGCACGCACGTACGTACGCACGCACGCACGTACGCACGTACGTACGTACGTATGTATGTATGTATGTATGTATGTATGTATGTATGTATGTATGTATATTTGTATGTACTTACGTACGTACGTACGTACGTATGTATGTATGTATGTATGTATGTATGTATGTATGTATGTATGTATGTATGTATGCATGTATGTATGTATGCATGCATATATATATATATATATATATATATATATATATATATATATATATATATATATAATAGGTTGACTATAATAGCTATACCTAAATTTTCTATATGAGAGCATGACTGGCTGAGAGCCATGTTCCCTTGGCATTTGCTAGAGTCAAGTAGTAGTTCTCTTTTAATCTGATGCCATGCATGATTCTACTTTATTAATAATAATGAAATTACATTATATATATATATATATATATATATATATATATATATATATATATATATATATATATATATATATATATATATATATATATATATATATATATATATATATATATATATATATTATATATATATATATATATATATATATATATATATATATATATATATATATATATATATATATATATATATATATATATATATATATATATATATATAACATGAAATCATATATATTTTTCGAATGATGACTTCAAAAAGAGAAATAAAATAAAATATATCTATTAATGAATTCAAACTGTAATTTCAGAGTTAAGAGAGGACACAGGCAGCATGCTCTTTTTTTTCACTTCCCCCACCTTTTGGAAAGCAAATCAAGGGACAAAAGGCTAATATGATCCATCCATAAAATTAAACGACCGAATTTAAAGAGGACGGTATGAACTCAATGAAATCAGCCAAGGGTGAGTTAAAGAGGAAGAGAGAGAGAAAAAGAGAGAGAATGAGAGAGTACAGGATAAAGAGAGCGAGAGAAAGAGAAAGAGTAGAAAAGAGATAGAGATAGTAGCTTAACAACCGGTATTACATATCAGATGATATGATGGAAATATTTTTGAATATTTCATTGTTCATTGACAAAAACTATTTTAAAAAGAGAAATATATACATATATGTGTACTATATATATATATATATATATATATATATATATATATATATATATATATATATATATATATATATATATATATATATATATATATATATATATATGCACTGACCACAAGCCTCCCTGTAAGCCGAGTGACCGAGTCCAAGCACACACATGCACTAGAAGCTAATATCCCTCGTTCATACCTCTTACTTCCTTGGCAATAAAGGGCTGTCACAATTCCCCCTCACTTCCCTGACTTGGTCATCAACAGTGTCAGTGGGCAAGGCTCTTCTGCTATGAGAATCGACATTAGTAGCTGGTTTTCCCCATCGTTACCTATCATCGCAACTCCACTATACCCACCCGTCCTAGTTTAATGCTCTAGCAGGTGCAAGAAATCCCATTGAACCATGTCACCTATGCACAATCTTTTTCCACTCATAACTATCTCTTGCACTCTCCCCTTCATGCTTCTCTAACCTAGGATCTGCATCTAGAGTCATCTTTTCAGCCTATCCATTGACCTACTTTCGATATATATATATATATATATATATATATATATATATATATATATATATATATATATATATATATATATATATATATATATATATATATATATATATATATATATATTGGAAATGTAGATATATAGTACAATATTTATGAGACACGACGAATTGTTTATGCTATCATCAGGAAAAAAAAATAATTGTTACAATATAATGGACATATTAATCTATATTATGAAGATCTATGTTATATTTGCAACAATAAAAGGAAGACATATTATTGCAAGACTAAATAAAAAAAATATATATATAATATTTGTGTTTTATTCGTGGCTCATTTTAAATGGTATGAATACAATAATACATAAATGCATCTTGCTTAAAAAGTATAGAAGAAGGGTTATTGATCTCTACATTGACAAAACTGCTAGACACATTGTAATAGTCAGAAGATGTAATCTATATAATATTCATGAGATAATGTCACAAACGTCAATCAGTCTCAATAGGCATGTAAATTCCATGGTGATTTGCAAATTCCTCAATTTCCATTGCAAATGACATTTCGGGGACGAACAAACGGTCTTGTAATTCCTTCGTCTCCGAGGTTATTGATACCATAGGAAGACTTTTACACATGCTCGTTTTGCCCACATTCCTATTTAAGAGTGTGTATATATATATATATATATATATATATATATATATATATATATATATATATATATATATATATATAATATATATATATATATATATATATATATATATATATATATATATATATATATATATATATATATATATATATATATATATATATATATATATATATATTACTTTATTTGTTTAGATATTGTTTTTTTTATAAAGAGCATGGCTTTCCATGACGCATTTATTTTCCTAAGTGATACGAGGGTATTTGTAGACCGAAGGGATCCAATACCTGACCGCAAGAAATGATTAATGGAGGAGCAAAGAGTGATAACAGTGTTACCTAAAACGGCTATCAACACTATGTCGAGGTGAAAATATGACCTCATCTACGCATCTACTTATGATAAACTAAACATCATTATTTATCCAATGGAAGCGCATTTTTATTTCGGTTTCAGGGGAACTGGAAACAGATATTTTTAAAGTTTATGTCTCTTTGTGCTAAATTAAGCTTTTTTTCTAGGCGTGAAAATATCTGTATAAGCTAAACTACAAATTATGAGCACGTCTACATTTACAGCAATATGTACGTATGTATGTATGTATGTATGTATGCATGCATGTATGTATGTATGTATGTATGTATGTATATTTGTATGTATGTATGTATGTATGTATGTATGTATGTATGTATGTATGTATGTATGTATGTATGTATGTATGTATATATGTGTATGTATGTATGTATGTATGTATGTATGTATGTATGTATGTATGTATGTATGTATGTATGTATGTATGTATGCATGTATATATGTATGCATGTATATATGTATGCATGCATGTATGTATACATGTATGTATATGTAAACAGGGAATGTGATATTAATAGAAGTTGCAAATGATAACCTGCTACTATTTAACAAGGTGAAGTCGATTTAACAAAATGATCATATAAATGTAAAATATGATATAAGTAGAGTTTTTATTATAATCCAGTGTAACTTTTATATGATGTAACTAACGTGTGTCGTACTGAATACTGCTCGCTTCCTAGTAAGAAATTATTGTTGTTTTTCGTCTATGCCATAGTGTAAATTTTCAGTATCAAATAATTTTGGATATTTTTAAAAACTATAAATAAATGAGGATTCCATATATTATGTTATCAATTAAAATTTATGTACTATAGGTAGACTGAATACTCTTTAAGAACATGGATATTCGGTACATTGTCCATAGAATAACCACTATAATATCTGCAGTAATCAGCTATAATGCATTTTGTCACCATACACTCATCTATGCTGAGAGTTATAAGATAAATTTACAATACATAATGTGATATTCCCCAATTACAGATAATTGATTTAATACTGCACTGTTTGTTTGTTTTTTAATTCCAAAGAAAATTATATTTGCATAGTTTTTCCTCTGAAATTTACCAAATATGCTATATTCGGATAGATTATGAATATCAAGGGATACCAAGTAAATGATGCAATAATCAACTAGCTACTATATGATGCAATAATTAACTAATTAATTGGCTATTCTCAGTGGGTGTTCGAAGCTAAATTTGTCGAGTGGAACGTCTTCCATGACAAAGTCATTAATCTTCTCAGAGAGAACAAGGTCCAATTCCCAATTCATCCACCATCAATTAGTCTCAATCTCAGATCAACAAGAATTAGTCATGGTGAGACGAAATCGTAATTGACTCCTTATGGCCTGAACTATGGTTATTGGTACTAACAGCATAAATCTGAAATTTTTCTGAAGTTGTTGCTTAAAGAGTTCTTAAGCAACGAACATTCCAGCCTAAAAAAATACTAAATATTATATTCATATATACATACAAAAATGGTTCCAATGTAGTGTCACTTCTGAAAATATGAATTACCTTCTGAGAATATTGTTAAGGTAATCTCTTGAAATCATTTATATATTCTCTTATCTCATGCATGAGAAGCCTTGTTAAAAAAAATAAGCAAAATTGTGTTAACATAAAAAGCCCTCAGGGCTACGTAGCTTAAATAACCTCATGAAACAATGAAAATTAGACTAGTTAACATATTTAGTGAATATCCTCAACTATCAAAGTATAAATAAGAACATATTAATCTTTCAAAAAACACCCATTTTAATGTAAATATTTAACATTATTTTCCCAAATTCTCTAATTTAATTTATTTACTCGCCAGTATCATTATTCAAAACGAAACTTTTTTCCTTATAAATCATTATGTCAGAAAGACACGTGTCAAACACGATTTAACCCTACTATTATTTTATTTCGCTTATTTCAGAATAGGTGAACCGTTACCATCTCCAGCTAATGAGATTATACTTGGAAGTAATAATTAATTCATTTCCTTTGACTTCCCTTCCACCTCTCTCTCCTCCTCACACAAACTACCTTAATTATAAGTTAGCGAGGGGGAGTTTATGAACAAAATATCTAGGTGATGTTACATTCATAAGGATAAATATAAGCATAGGGGCCACAGAATTATATTTATAAGAAAGTTGTTAGTCCCTTCCACTCTCAATTTTGTATTTTATTTACGAAATTATAAAGTGGTTTTGGTCTACAATATATATGTGCCTACATTATGATAATGTAGAATGCTGTGCCTCTGAAACTAGGCAACTATATTCATTAAATAAATATTAAACACAAAGATTACATTTTAAGATATTTTAGCAATGTCTTCAAGTTTCAATATATCCATATTCAACTAACATACTATGCCGTGACTGAAATTCTGTGCGTGCATGGGCATGGGTAAATATGCACAATCATAAGCGAAAGTATGACAAGATTTAGAACACAGTAACAATGATATTATTACCTGTTTTGTGTTCAGTACATTATAGTGTCATTTATCTTTAACTATTGCTCCTAAGGGCACCATTTTCACATCTAGATGATAATCCACCATAAGTGATAATATCAGAAGAGGAAAAAAGAAAAGGAATTCTTCCCTGTAAATTTTCACCCCTTCTATCATCTGTGCTATATCAAGAATATCATCGCAAGGAGGAAAATATTCCTGGATTTATGAGTCCCACTCGCTTTGAGTCGGTTCTCACGACAAACAGTGAATACAGTAGGATATATTTTGACTCAAACAGCATATAACGTCAACATTAATGAATCTGATGAGTACCTTAGCAAGCACTGCTGGGAAAAATAAACAAATAAAAAATATCTAAAATT